>BMAO01037802.1:0-117504 GCA_019973975.1 Trichonephila clavata
TGAGATAATGAAAAAATAATTATTTAAAGTACTTGATGGGAAAAAAATGGGAACACTTTTCAAAATATCAATTAAAATAGGTTGGATCTATATTAATTACTAATAATATATGATTGGCAAACAATCCATTTCTTGAGTATGATTAATAGTAATAAAAGAGGCAATTTTGTCTTTATGAAAACACTTAAATTTCTTGATCTAAAAAGGTCTCGCATTAACTTGGGAAATTCATTAATATTTCCAAATTACACCATTTGACAAAAATATGTCATAAGATTCAAAAATTATTTTCTATTTTTCTTGTATAGTTGAACTATTTCACTACATGCATCAATAAAAAAATAGTGATGATTATTTAAGATTTAATGGTGATAATTTTCCTTTGAAAGGTGCAAAATTAATAAAATATATTGTAATGTATACAGGAAAAATTATAAATAATCATTAAAATAACTATTGTAAAAGTCATTCAAATCAAATTCATAATTCAGCATACAATACTGTTGATTTTATTATTGTTAAGTTTGGGAAATTATAAATAGAGATGCAGCTTAAGTTAAAATGTATGAAATTATGATTTTTGAGATTTGCTGAATTTTTGTACAATATTATTTTTGAAGAAATAGAATTATTTCTAATATGAATTATATAGGATACATTTATAAAGAACACAAGTCATTAATAATATATGGCATTTCAATAATTTCTAATTACAAAAAAATCATGAATATTCATGGATAAGAAAAATACATCGAAAAATATAGTTATTAAAAATTAACATTTTGCTCTTACTCCAAACAATTTTTGCAGATAATTTTGAAAGTTCATCTCAATATACCTAAATTATACAAGTTTATCAACTCATACAATACATGGTTCAAAAAATAAGAATTTAAAAACAATTTTTAAATTTTCCCCTAGATCTAATATTTTTTCAATATACATCGAAAAATATAGTTATTAAAAATTAACATTTTGCTCTTACTCCAAACAATTTTTGCAGATAATTTTGAAAGTTCATCTCAATATACCTAAATTGTACAAGTTTATCAACTCATACAATACATGGTTCAAAAAATAAGAATTTAAAAACAATTTTTAAATTTTCTCCCCATAAATCTAACATTTTTATAATATTTACGTTTATATATAAAAAACAAAAAGTAAAAAGGATGAAGTAATTTGTTTAATTAGAGAAGAACAAATATTTCAAAGAAATAAAGTTACAGTTTCGGCTTATTATACATGGGCATTTCAGTATTTGAAGATGCAACAGCCATAGATGCAATAAGACCAAGTAGGCTATTTGGTTCAATGGCTAAAAAAATATAATTAAAAAAAATTATAATTTTATATATAAAATATTACTTTCATCTAAATTAACTAAAAACATTCACTTACAAGAAAATCTCTTGATTTATGTTTTTAGTTCTCCTTTTATTTAAAATTAAAGATTAAATATGTATTAAAAAATTAATAATTCACTTTCCAATATTTAGATATATTTAAAGTTGCAATATAAAAAAAAACTTATGCAACTTGCAATTTAACTTTCATCAACATGTTATTAGTTAATTAATATAATTCATGATCTGAAAAATCAAACCAAAAATTTCTTAAAAAGATATGCTTAATTTTTATTTCAATATAAGATAAGAATGAAATTTGAAAATTCATTTAAATGGTAAAATAATTTACAAGTAATACAAGTAGAATGATAACTGTAAATGCTTTTAAGTGAATAAATGAATGAATGCTCTACATACATCAATATTTTTTTTCCTTCTAAAAGAGTTCTTGAGCTTGTAACATTATGTTCAATCATGAATTCTTATTATGAGCTGATATTTAACAATTAATGAACATAATGAATCCAGAACATAAATTAATGCTGTTTGCATTAATTTAATTATTAATATAATTTATGATTATTGAACAGGAAACATGCGATTTTTCTAATTTTTCACAAGAAATGGAATCAAAACTATCAAACTTTTCTTCACACAATTGTTTTTTTTCTCTTTAGATGAATAGTGCATTATTAATTTAAAAGTTATTCAAAACAAAAGTAAAACATAAAACAATAATATAATTAATGATAATGACATATTCATTGTGTGAATAAACCTTTAAGGTTTTTTTTTTGTTTGGTGATACTATTTCTATTACAGCTAATAATATACAGTTTAAATAAAAATAGAAGGAAAAGAGCAATCTTATACAAGTATTACATATATAATGCAATCAGACATGTAAGATAATGAAGAGAATTCGCCAATGATGCATTTATGTGCATTTTTATATAATGTTAATTCTAGAAAACTACATTATTTAAAAAATGAATTAACATACAGCTTCACAGAAATAATATAAGTGATTTTAAAATTTTTAAACCAGAAGTTTTCCCAAGAGTTCATGATGGAATTTTCTTTTATACCTGGATTTTTGTGTAATTGTATTTCTTTGTACTTTACTAAACTTTTCTTCTAAACGTTCTAGACTCATTTGCAATTGTAATAAATACATGATATTCAATAAGCATAAAATATTCATAAGCAATGTGATATTCATAAGCAATAAAACTATTATTACTATTTCTACCATGAATCAATTCAAAAGAAATTTGCAAACATTCTTTAAAACATGAAAAAACATTACTTCCTGGTTATCTGAGATAAAAGATGTTTTTAAACTGGATAATGTCATCTTACTTTTATTCTCACAAAATAATTCTTATGATAACTTATTAAAATTATGAATATTTCAATGAAGCAAATTTGAGTTACACTTTATTAATTAAATTTCATTGCAAATTTACAAATGGAAGTTTATTAGTCATTATATTTACTTACAAGTATTTGGATCCAACAAAGAAGAAGTATCAAGATCATCAAAATTGCAGTTATCCATTGCTTGAGAATTCATCATAAAATTTCCAACATCTCCTTGACCTCGCTCACCAAAACAAAAAGGCATCTGACCAGGAGCTTTGAAAGGTTTTGGTGGTGGGATAGTTTTAGGAGATGAACAAAAATTCAAATTAGAAGCATTAGCTGCAAGAAAAACGAATATATATATATATATATATATAGTTAATATTCTCTACTATAGAGACATGAATCATTATAACATTATAGCTGAAGCATATAAAAATAGAAAATGGAGTACAAAAGATATTAGAATTTAAAAAATATATATGGATGCTGCAGTATGATAAAAATTTTTGACTACGAACAT
The DNA here is from genome assembly GCA_019973975.1 of Trichonephila clavata. Taxonomy (NCBI): domain Eukaryota; kingdom Metazoa; phylum Arthropoda; class Arachnida; order Araneae; family Nephilidae; genus Trichonephila; species Trichonephila clavata. The sequence continues at coordinate 3,238 of BMAO01037802.1, forward strand.
CTCTCATATATAAAATCTATACAAATAAATAAAATTGAAGTGTCTGTTTGTAATTTCAAATTAGCAGCTTTTTACTAAATGCATTTAAAGGTATATACTGTACTTATATCAAAAAATAATTTTAAAATTTTTTGTCTGTGTCTGATCCGGCTAATCTCCGGAACTTCTGGTCCGATTTTAAAAATTCTTTCACCAATGGAAAGCTACATTATCAGCAAGTAATATAAGATATATTTTATCTCCATATTCCTACAGGAACGGGAACTATGCTGGTAAAACGTTGACGTTGCTTACTCGCCGCCAAGTTGGCGCAAAATTATGCATTTGGTCAATAATGGAAATTTTCATGAAAATTTTCTCACATTTGTAACAAATAACTGAAACATAGTGTAATTTAGCATCTTTACAAAAAGCAATTTTTTAAATGGTTTTTTATTAAACATCTAACGTTTATTACGTTACGTTTGTTAAATGTCAAACTCAAACTTTGAGAAATATCGCCAAGTTGGTTAAGAAGTTCTCTACTCCGATAATCCCAGATATTTTAATGCAAATTTTCTCCCACTTTTTAAAGAGGGAAACGAAATAAGTTTTAGCGAATTGCGTGCGCATGATATTGAAAATTCTATGGTAATATTAATTGACAGTTTCATAAAAAGTTTTGATTTATCGAATATTTATTACTTTGAATATTTTTAAACCAAATTATACAATATTCATATTTTGCACAAAATTTTCCACTTATACTGAACCTATATATTTTACATGGAGGTATTAATTTGAAGATATATTAGATATTACTATGGAGAAATCCATACAATGTTACTCGACGAATAAAATTAGGTAGCTTTACGCAAAACTTATTTCATCTTTGGTCTTTCTAATCCTCAAACCTTTTGGAATAAGTACAAAGACTACATGGCGGAAGATATTTTGCAACGATTGCAGCAAGTACAAGCAAATATGCCTTTCAATGAACACATCTACAATGAAACGCAATAAAAGTTTTCAGAATGGTTGGGAAGAAGCTACATGATTTTGGAATGATTAGTCTTAGACGTGTCGATGGAAAGGGCTTTGATAATAAAATTGCTTGAGAATTAAACTACGATTTTATAGAATTGAAACTTTAAGTAACAGAATTTATCTCTCAATTAACTCCAGAACAAAGTCACATTTTCCAACAAGTGTTACGCAAAATAGAAACCGGCAATGGTGCACTCTTTTTTCTTGATGCCCCTGGAGGAACCGGAAAAACGTTTTTGCTAAACTTATTATTAATGACCAACCTATATACCCAGAAGATAGCAGTTGCTATGGCTTCTTCTGATATAGCCGCAACTTTACTGACCAACGGTCGTACTGCACATTCCGTTTTAAAATTATCGCTTAATCTTGCATTTAAAGATTCACTCATCTGAAATTTCAGAAAAAATAGCTCTTAAGGCAGTATGCTTCCACAATGTCAGCTTTTAGTGTGGGATGAAAGTACGATGTCTCACAAGAAAGCTATAGAAGCGTTAAATCAGACTCTTCAGGATTTACGAGATAGTACAGGTATTATAGGAGGAATGGTACTTTATTATATATTGGCTGGTGAAATTTGAAAAACTCTCCCTGTAATCCAGAGGGGGTACACCGGCAGATGAAATCAGTCTCTATTAAATCATCAAGCTTATGGGCAAAAGTTGAAAAATTCAGTCTGAAAACGAATATGAGAGTGCATCTTCATAATGACGTAGATTTGGAACATTATGCAGAGACGCAATTGAAAATCGGTTATGGATGTTTGGACGCAAATGCTGGAGGTTATATTTTACTTTCAGAGAATTTTGTAATGTAGAAGAAAATGATGTAAATCTTTTTGCTCAAATTTACCCAGGCTTGCAACAAAATTTAAATTGGGATCAGTGGTTGCGTGCAATATCAATATTGGCGCCTAAGAATGACATTGTCCATAAAATCAACACTGAAAATTTAAACGACGTGCAGGGGAGGGGGGGATTGAAGAAATATTTATCAATGAATACAATCATGGATAATGAACAAAGTACTTCATATCCCACGGAGTTCTTAAATTCACTTGAACTTTCGGGTGTACCCTTACATAAATTTCAATTAAAACTAAATGTACCAGTTATGCAAAATCTCGATGCTCCTCGACTATAGAAAGGAACGAGGCTTTGGATCACAAAACTGATGCAGAATGTACTTGGTGCCAATAATTTTAACATATGTCATGAAAAGGGATAGTGTTATCATACCTCGAATTCCAAGTATCCCCACTGACCTACCGTTTCAATTCAAACAAGTTCATTTTCCAGTTTTACTGTTGCTGTTAACAAAGCTAACATTTCAGGTACCAGGGGTGCATTTGAAAAAGCAATATTTTTTTCATGGCCAAATATATGTAGCCTGATCGGTGTGTCCCATGCCCAAATCTTCACAAATTCGTAACTGACGGAAGAACATATAATATGGTATACAGTAGCATCTTAGAATAATATTCTGTTTTGAGTTCTTTTAAAGAGGAATTATATATTAAACGTAGATACTTTCAATTTTTAAAAATATTAATAGTTTATGTTATTGAATATTTGTTGTGAATTATTATAATAAATTACGTTTTCAGTTTTTTTAAACTAAGCTCAATTTTAGAATTTTTAAATTTTATTGGTTCCAGTCAAGCAATAAAAAAATTACCATATTATATTATTTACTTTCTAATGATAATGATTACGACTTTGACAGTTATTTAAAGACATCAACGCGAGCGGAGCCGCGGGTAAAAGCTAGTAATTTATATAAATGTGGGATTTAACATGTTTTCTGGCTAGCCAACCTCCCCCTTCTCCTTCTGTTAATACTACTGAGTGAAATCCTATTGAAAATAAGGGATAGAATTTCTAAATTCTTTAGAAGAAAAAAGTAAACATAGCTATGCTGAATCTGAGTACAGTAAACAAGTATTGTCAGATTCTGGACCCAAATACAAATTCAAAGCATGGTATTAGCTGAATAGTAGCACTTAGCAAAAGTATGAGATTAATATAGAACTAAAATAATTAAACAGCAAGTATAAATACTATCGTTACTACACTAGGATTATATTTGTATATGAGTATAAAATATTGCAATGGTTAAAATAAAACTAAGGGAATAAGTATAATTTGAATATGCAGGTAACTATAAGTATACCTAACAAGGAAAAATGATAAATGTATAACAATAACAATAATAATAAACTATTAATATTCTAAGGAATTTCATCCTTACTATTTAGAATTTCTTTATACAAATAACTATTAATAAAATTGGGTATTTTTGAATTAAAACAGTATTTAATAAAATGTTTATAATTTTTTTATTTTTTCAAAATAAGAAATTTGTTACGTTGTATGTAATTAATAATATTTCTGAAACATGTGTATTATTTTCCCAATGATATTAAATTTAAACTCTTCTCTTTTGTCATAAATATTAGTAACTATAACATTATCTTTTAATTTAATTTCTATATCAAGAAAATTTACTTCATAGTTGTTACTAATTGTCTGTATTAAATTAAGATATTGTGGATAAAAACTAGTGTTAGGTTTAAAATTGTCTTGCTTGTCAAAAATGATAATATCATCTATATAACGAAAAATGTAACATTCAGAATTATCACAATGAAACTATTTTCAAAATAATGTAAATATAAATTGGCTAGACAGTTGCTAGTTGGGCCACCTTGAGGCAAACCTTTAATCTGTTAATAATAGTTACCATTATAATATATATAGTTCTCTTTTAGTACAAACCTAAGTAGAGAACTAAATCTATCACAATTAACATTTTTAAATAAATTATCCTTGTGTAATATTACAAGTATTTTAATCACATCATCAATATTAATAGAGTTAAAAAGATCATCAAAATCTAAACTATAGACTGAAGAAATCTTTTCATCTTTCATTTGTTCAATAACTTCTTTACTATTTTTAAATATGGCTGTGAATTTAAGATTTATTGTAATATTTCATGAAGAATCTTACCTGCTTTGTTGATATATGTACTAAAACTATTAGCAACAGTTCTAAACTTGACCGGGTTTCTATGAAATTTAAGAGTAAGAAATACCCCATGTGGAAATTTAAAATTATTATTAAATTGTATTCTTAATTGTTTATAAAAAGCCAAAATGGAATTATTTGTTTCTCTATCAGAAATTGATGACCTAATAAAAAATGTATTATAGTTAAAATATTTGTTGATCATTAAACTATAATAATATTTACATATGAAGACAACATTTTTTCATACTTTATCAACATAAACTACAATAAAATTATATTAAAAAAATATGTTTAAGTCTAAAACAAGATATTCTGTATGCATATACACTCAGGAACATTGAAAATAGCGACCCAAGAAGGAAGCTAAGTACAATCGCGAAACTTTGCAAGTACACCGTAATGTGATATGCAAATGATCCAAGTTTTGTGCCAATATGCATGCTCATACACGCCGAGGTGGCGCTACAATCAGGAAGAGGGTGCTATATAAGCCAGCGCAAATTCGAAGATTCATAAACGTGACGATTACCTGCCGATTGTAGGAAGACTTTGGTAAGCGAAACATGCCAGGTAAACGTGCTAGAAGACATTTCTCACAGTTAAGCGAATTTGAGAGAGGCCTGATCATCGGGATGAAAGCTGCAGGCTGGTCGACGTGCCGTGTTGCTGGCCAGGTGGATCATTCGGAGTGTGCCGTTAGAAATTGTTGGGAACAGTGGACACGAGAAGGTACCCACGTGCGGAAAATCGGGTCTGGAGCAACCAGGAAGACCATGAGGAGACAGGATCGAAGGATCATGCGGCAAGCACTTGTGGACCCCACAGTGACTCGTTCAACGATACTCGCAGACGTAGGCGTAGCAATTGTTCCACAAACAATTTCCAGACACCTTGGAGAAGCAAATCTTAAATCCAAGCGCCCTTTCCGTGCACTCCCTTTAACACCAGAACATCGACAACTGTGTCTACAGTGGTGCCAAGCCAGATCAATGTGGAATGTTACAGATTGGTAAAAGGTTGTGTTTAGTGATGAATCCCAGTTTGTTTTGGGCACAGATGATAACCGTGTACGGGTGTGGAGGCGCCCTGGTGAGCGGTACAATTCCCCCCACACTGTTCTACGTTACACTGCCCGCACAGCTGGTGTAATGGTCTGGGGGGCCATAGCCTATGATAGCCGGTCCACTTTAATTGTGATGCGTGGAACCTTAACGGGCCAACGTTACGTTGATGATATTCTTCGACCACATGTAGGACCTTTCCTAAATGGTCTCCCAGGGGCAATTTTCCAGCAAGATAATGCTCGTCTGCATACAGCAAGAGTTGCTCAAGACTTCCTATGTCATTTTCAGACTCTTCCATGGCCGGCCCGCTCCCCCGATTTGTCCCCTGTAGAGCACGTGTGGGATCAGCTAAAATGGCAGATGCCATTGTGTCACTCTGTACATGATTTAGAGTTGACTGTTCAAGATTTGTGGGCCCATCTGCCTCAGGACAACATAAGGTGTCTAATCAACTCAATGCCGGACCATGTGGCGGCATGTATTGCAGCTGGAGGTGGTCCAACGCGCTATTGAAGTTGCCCAGTATTTGTGTCGTTGCACACCCTGTATTCATTTAATTGTCTTGTTTTTTAGTTCAAGTGAATCTCTCATTTGTGTCATTATGTGTATTAAATTTCATTTCAATCCGATGCTTTCTTCTTGGGTCACTATTTTCAATGTTCCTGAGTGTATAAGAGCTGTTCTATGCATATGTTGCAAAAACTATTTTAATACAAATTTTCAATTTCATAAAATATGTAATTGAGCTGATAGGCTTAGTTGTATATTATAATTTTAAAAAACCAACAAGAATTCGTGTCTTTAAACACACAAAAGAAAAATCAAAATCACAAATTAATACAAAATAATCATACATTATGAAATGTTTTGAAGCTTGATCTCTCTCTCTCTATATATATTTCTGATTACAAAAAATATTCTCTTGGACATAAACAGGATATTTATTTACTTAATGTTATTCCTGTATTTTTATTTGCATAAATCTTAACATTATTATTCACATGCTCTCAAATGTCTCAAGACTTTTTTGGATTATTCCAGTTAAATTTCAGAATAAATAAAACTGAACAGATTTCTATCAGTTTCAGATGAAAACCTACATTTCTTTTTCTTTTTTAAAAAAAAAAAAAGAAAGAAAGAAATTTAGAGGGTTTTTGTTTTTGTAATTTTTCTGATTTTGATATCTATATAATTGATAAATGATTTTACTTCATTGTAAGATGTTTTAAAAATAAAGAATTTTATTTATCCATACATGTATGTAACACATCATCCATATAGATAACAAGAATTCTCATATTAAACTCAACTTTCCAGTAGTCAACCTGTGCATTATCTAACCATTGTTAGACTTTAATATTGGAAAAACGGAATATTCTTATACACTCTTCAGATTTTCTAATATCAGTTTAAGGCATTTTTAGATCAACATTCTTATCTTCCCTCTATATATAATAGCAAATAACTTTTTAATTTAGATTGGTCTTTGGTTGATGCTTTAAGAGTAATTATAAAAAAATTTTGAATTACTAAATGCTATTAATCAAAAAGAAAACTGGGTTTAAATGTTCTTAGTATTGAAAAACTAGCTTTTTTGGCATTGTAACATTATTATTTTTTATCAAAATCAATAGACAATCAGAATCAAAACACATTTTGCCTTTTGTTTATTTGCCATATAATAAATAATAAACATTCATAAAATATTTCAAAGCATGAAAAGATTTTTTTTACACAAAAGCTGTAAGAAAAAATAAACAATGATAATAAATAATAATTTTACTCTACTTAATAGAAATAAGAATCTAACAAATTATAACAAATTCATTTTCAATACATTTTTAAACCCACTTATACCATTTATTGTATTACATTTTAAAAAATATCTCTATAATTATGTACACAAACCTGTTTTTGATAAACTCAAAGAATTATTAGCAGAGAAATTTTTAGGAAGACTGGTAAATGAATTGGTATTATTCAATGAGTTTGGAGGAGATACAATAGGACCATCAGCATCTGGAGAAATAACAACAACGAAACAGATTACATATAATTAGTAGTTAGCACTTTTAACATATTTATAAAAGGATTTATTTTCTTATGTTAAATTATTCAGTATGAAACATTTTTAGAACTCAGAAATCCTAGTACAAAATTTTATCTTTAAAAATACATTATTTTAAAGATTAATTAAGAAGACTTATTGAAAATTCATAATATATTTTCATGAAGAAAAAATACTATGTACACTTAAAGAAAAATTGTAAACCACACGTTTCACACAAATTAAAATATTTTAATTTGAATTAGATATGCAATTAAATTTTCTATTTAATAACATTTTTAAAAACCTCATAGGTACTTTTTCATCAATATTCTCTTAAACTCACTAATAATTGTTGGCAAAGAAGAGTTATTCCATTTGCCTAATTGTACTTTAATTAATATTACAAATTTAAATTACTACTCCATGTTTCGTTACACATTATTGAAAAAATCATTACTTTTTTATAATTTATGATATTGATATATAATGTATGAATATTTTAAAACTGATTATAAAACATATTCTGCCAAAAAGTTTAATTTAATGAAAGGAATCTAATTATTAACAATATTTTAACACACTTTTATAAGTTTCACTTGCATGTAATGGAATCTTGGAACTCGATTTTTACCCACTTTAAAAGCTCAGATTAATTCGAAATTTTGCACATTTGTCAAGGACCGATGACAATACAATAATTTAATAATTTCATTCCGTTGTCCTCATCAGGATCGTCAGGAATAACGATAATCAGATTTGGTGACAATTCCATATACCACTTCCAGATTTAGCGACTTATTGCATAAACCATTTCCAGATTTGCCGACTAATTCCATATACCATTACCAGATTTGGCGACAAATTTCAGATTTAGCGACTAGAAGAATAAGGTGTAACCCAAAAGCGAGTGTTTTGAATTTAAAGCTAAAATTTACATTGTATATTCTTATATCATATTTAAATATTTCATTACATTTGGAGCAATATTTTTAAAAATTAATTATTACAAATAAATGAATTACAAAATAAAGTTCAACTAGATAAATTTATATAGAGAGAGATTTAAAAAGATCACAAAAAAATTTGTTGAATTATTCAAAGACAGAAAATTTTAAATGTAAATACATATATTTTTATAAGATTAACTACTTGAGAAATTATGTACTTAAAAAATAATCTAACATTTAAAAAAAAGTATTTCATTATAGTTATTTTATAATATACTCCATCTTCTTTAACTACAATTTTATAAATAAATAGTTTTGATTTAGCAACAACTGTTTGATAAATATTATCCTTACCTGTGATATTAAGTTTTTTTAAGACATAAGATGCTGCGTAGTATCTAGCTTCTTCAGGAGATTTGCAAACTCTGTCAGACATAAACTTTTGATTTTGAAGAGGAAATCCAGATATAAGAACCTAAATTTAAAAATTCCAGTTATTTCTTTTAAATTCAAAAATTAATATTTTTAATTAATTTCATAAATATTTCAATAGCAAAAAAATAACTCTTATAAAATACATCATACCAAACATAATGACACAAAAAAATTCAAACTATTTTTTAAATAATTTTTCTAAAAAATAAATATAGTAATAATTTATGCATATCCTACTACATAGAAAACAACCATAATTACTAAGAAGGTTTTAAAAAATGTTTTATCAAAATTAGCTTTAAATTATAAAATTCAAGGAGACGAAAACATCCATTATTAACTTATTTATATCAATTGAACAGTAAAACAAAACTTTGTAGAAAAAATAAATTGGCCCTTATTTGCTTAAAAACTCTTGACAAATGTTAAAGAAAAGGACCTAAAAATGAAGAACAATATTTCTAATTCAAAAAAGTATACCCGTAAACATATTTTGACTTCACTATCATAAAGAGAGTATATTTTAAAATATTATATACTTCTGATTGTGTTCTTCCTGCATGAAATATGTTCCATATTTCATCTACCATACCCCACAAAGCTAAATTAATTATAACTTTAGATATTGCATTGAAATATTATGTATTAACTTAAAAAAATATTTAAATCAATATTCTAATTAACAGATATGTATATTACAACTAACAAGACTACATTAATACTGAAATATCTCTGTTTGAAAATGAGTTCTAAATTTGAGTGTGTTCTTAAATTAAGGTAAAAGACTTTGGTTTAAAAACAATGGTCCAACAGCATAATATCTAGTAGAAATGTTTTAAATTCATGCAAATAGACATAAAAAAATTTATATCATTATCTTAAATAATTAACACTTGAGGTATATAATATATATATTATAACCCATACACAGCACAATTTGATAGTAGTTATCAAATATTCTCAATATTTTTTAAGTGAACACATACCCAACAAACAAAAAAGAGCTCAGATGGTTCCGATTCTAAGCAGGATACATGATATTCAGGTTCACCCCATCCATTTTCAAGACAAATATAATTCAACAACTATAACAAAGATATTTAAATAAAACACTATAAACATATTTTTAAAATTTATTTATAACTCTACAGTACAGTTTTAAATACAATTTCCATTTATGCCAAAAGCCTGTGTGATATTTTTTCCATGTTAAAAAAACCCGGAAATTTTAAAATTAAAACTGTGTACATAATTTCCTTACTCTTAATTTATTTCTTAGAATATTAAATTTATTCATCATAACCCAAAGAAAATACATATGTATAAATACAAAAAAAACATAGGTTTCAATACACTTTTCTTTCAATAGGAATTCTTAAAAATTTAAATATTCCTACCAATCTAAGTCAGTAAGTACAAACATAACAAATAGGCATTGTGTACATAGCTACTTCTTATATATAAGAATATATATTAGGGTTTTTTTTTCTTTTGAGACTCTAGATAGACTCCTTGTGTAACGACAAGTATAACACAAGGCTTACAAATGCAAGTCAATACTCAATCAATAGTGGTAAGAAGTTTCAAGTAGAGGGATACAGGCACAAATGAAAATCAAAAGGGAAAAGAAACAAGAATGGATGCAAATACAATAAATACAGAACAAAATACAAGATTGCTCACATGCAAAAATGGAGACATTCAGTAATTAAACTTATACAATGGTGAAGGTTTGGAAACGTGTGATCCCAATAAGATTTTCAAGATACAAATACATAAAGCATACATACACACAAATACTTAAATACATATATACAGTGGTGGCCAAAATTGTGGACATTTTTTTAAAATTGTTATGTTTTTCAAGTTTGTATGCTTATAAAAAAATGTTACGTTGTACAAAACGCAAAGTCTTTTACCTAATTTTTAAGAAAATTCGATTCTAAATTCAATACAAAATCAAAATGTTAAAATGTGCAATGCAAAAAAAGTTATGCTGCAAGAACTATCGATATACATTAGATACTGGTGATAGCAGTGAGTTATCAGTGATTAGTGGGGTTGCCTTTATTTTTTAATACAGCTTCATGTTGATGTTTCATTGAGCTGAAAAATAGCTTTAAGCTCTTCCTTCATTATTAAATGATGCCAGGAAGCAATTATATCTTCAATAAGTTCCTTTTTATTTAATGGGTACTTCAATTGGGCAAAAGTTTTCAAACAATATGACAAGTTTTCGATAGCATTGAAATCAGTACTGTTTCCTAGCCAGGACAACAACTCAATGACCTTAGAATGATACCTGTCTTTCGATTACTTTACTGTGTGGCAAGGAGCAGAATTTTACTCAAAAATAAATGAAGCATTGTTGGTAAATAGATCCCCGATGAAAGGTAGAAGTTTGGGTTCTAGAATGGTGTCAATGTATTTTCTGACATTCAGTGTCCCATCGATTATATGAAGACGGCCAATACCATATGCTGATATGCATGACTAAATCATAAAACAATGTGGGTACTTCACAGTTGCCTACATGCAGTCAGGATGTAGCATTTCTCCTATTCTACGTCTTACAAATTTTCGGTCATAACTACCAAATAACAATATCTTAGTTTCATCCCTCCATATAACTAGTGTCCATATAATCATTTGTCCAATTAATGTGTTCCTTTGATCACTGTAATCTTTTTTAATGCTGCTGTAAAATTATATATGGCTTTTTTTGTGGAATTCTACCTTTTAGTTGAACATCTGCTAATCTTCTCCTGATAGTTTTTGAACTGACAGAAACACCAGCATCATTCAAATAACTTCTGAGGCTGTTGATGACATTTTTCTATATTGGAGACATATTATTTTTGTTCTTCTGTCATTGAAAGATGGGGTGCACCTTTTTCGGCCTTTTCATTGCTTTATTTTTTATTAAATTTGTCTCCTGATATCTTAAACAAAACTCTCAGTTTCCAGATGTAGTCACTGAACCACCCACCTAACATGCAATTTTAACATAGGAAAGACCACTTTCTCGTAAAAATCTCTTTCTAGGTACCCAATTGACTCTTTTACTTGATGTCATTACTTCTTGACTAAATATCATTGTTGTCCTGGCTAGGAAACAGTCCTGATCTCAATGCTATCAAAAACTTGTAGCACCGTTTTAAAACTCTTGCTCAAATGAGGTACCCATGGGAAAAAAAACTAATTGAGGATATAATTGTTTCTTGGCATCATGTAATAACAAAGGATAAGCTTAAGGCTATTTTCAGCTCAATGAAACATCAATGCAAAGCTGTAATAAAAAAGAAAGGCAACCCACTAATCACTGATAACTCACTGCTATCACCAGTATATCTAAAGTATATCGACATTTATTGCAGCATAACTTTTTTTGCATTGCAAACATTAACATTTTGTTTTTTGTATTGAATTTAGAATTGAATTTTCTTTAAAATGATATAAAAGACTTTGCATTTTGTGAAACATAACATTTTCTATAAGCATACAAACTTGAAAAACACAACAATTTAAAAGTGTTCACAATTTTGGCCACCACTGTATACACATGCAAATACACACATATACAGCAAATGTTAACAAATACACACAAAAAAAATTTACATTCTAAATAATACGGGAATAAATGCTATTAATGTATGCACAAAACGCCCTTAAAAGAAGATTTACTCTGAACAAAGGCACAGAAAGGAGGAGGCCCTATTATATTGTTCTTTTTTATATAAAAGGTTGGAGGAGAAAAATCCATTACTTTTTTGGTAGATGGTTGTAATGATCCATATCTCATAAAGAATCAAACAATATCAGACTTAGGCTCATTGGAAAGGAGACATTTTGCACTAAAAAATTATTACTATTATTTTGTTCCATTCAGTTGTGAGTTACAGGGTGTTAAAAATGGAAGTTACAGAAAAAACTCAGTACTTTTTGCAGTTTTTCATTAATAAAGGTGAAAATGCAAGCAAGACTGATAGAATTGCGGAGGTTTAGTGTTTATGGTCCCAAAACTGTAACAGACATACAATTTTGGTTTTGTCGATTTCGTTCAGGAATGCCCATCATCGAATATGTCGGTAAAATCTCCGAAATGGTCGAAGTTGACCGGCATGTTAATAGTTGCAACCTTGTCCAGGAGCTAAAGATCAGCCATAAAACAGCTTTACGCCATTTTCATAAAGCTTGATTCAAAAAGAAACTTGATACATGAATGCCACCCTAATTTAGGCAAAAAACATGATGGATGAAATTTTTATCTGTGAAGCTATGGCCAAACAGAATGAAATTGACTCATTTCTTAAGCAGACGGTGACTGGGGATAAGAAATGGGTCACATACAACATTGTACATAAACGATTGTGGTCAAAGCTGGCAAATAATGTGCATCCATACATTTTGATCTTATTTTTTTTAGTTAAAAGTGTGCATTATAAGCCGGATTTTATGGTACATAAAATAATAATCTTTCATATATTTTATTTTTAATTATCTTACTGTGACATATTACTTTCATGTTAACAAATAAATGAATTAAAAAAAAATATTTCTGAAGCACAAACCTGGATAGGTCTGGTAATAGTGAAAGTATTTTTTAAGTTTGGAAAAGTAGAAACTGGGAACCTTGATCGTACATTCCCTCTAGGAAACATTGAAAAACTATAAAAAGTAAAAAAAAGCACATCTTAAATGTAGGAATAAGAAAAATTTCAAAAATAAGCCACACATGCAATTATATTATACAAATTTTAAAAAAAGTTTCAACTTAAAATTTAAACAAGTTAAAATATTTCTATTATATCATAAACAAGAAATTAAAATCTAAATTTAAATACTCTCTAGATCAACATAAAATTAACAAAGCAGAAAAAGTTCAGGTATACCACAGAATTGTGCACATTTCTAAATGCATTTTTGTAATTATATGAATAACATATAAAAAAATCTAACATTAATATAAAAATATGAAATAAAAAAAAGATTATTTTCATACTGCTAAAAAATATACTATAAAGTTGCTGATTTGAAATTTTGCTTTAAAAAATTCATGCATATCTAGTAGCTACATTTCACAAAAGTTTTTCTTCATTAAACATTGAAACACTTCTAAAATAAAATGTTTCAGAGCAAATGGCTAACAATTGTATTATGCAAACAATGCAATGCTTTTTAAAAAAGATAATTTCTTAAAAAATATCTCAAACTGTCTAAATTTATTTCTTGATATTTATGTATCGACCTTGCACCAAGGATTTATTTTGAAAATCAACTGCTTGTCAAAGATTAATTGCTACAGATACAGGTTAATGACAACTTATCGGAAACTATCTGCATAGCTAAAAATTTGCTGGTGTAAACAAACATTTGTTGAATTTACCAAGGGTTGCAAAAGGCATGGAGTTAAAAAGAACCCACTAATTTATCTAATATATAAAATTCTCCTGTCACAGTGTTTGTAACCAAGCTCCTCCGAAACGGCTAGACCGATTCTTATGAAATTTTGTGCGTATATTCAGTAGGTCTGAGAATAGGACGTAAACTATTTTTCATTCTGATATTGCAATTAGTTAAAAAGATATTAATTAAAAACCTTTAAACGTGCAATTGTTTTACACTGTGTGTTGTTTATTTCGCTTGGCGTCGAAAATCGGTTTCGCGCCAGATATGACTTTTCTCTGTTCCACCGTCCAAATCACCCTAGCAAAATCCTACCTAGCAATAGGGGTGTCTATAACAAATCAAAAATTACCAAATTTGGCGAGTGAAAAGTTTATTTTTTTGTACATATCTTAAATTCAAAAATTCATATATTGCATCCGTTTTTAAAACAAAAATATTTGCGAAAAACTTAATTGCTTTTACTTCACTATCATTGTTTCAAATAAATGACATGAGATCAGTTATTGCCATTTTGCTCAAGATAGCTTTCATGTTCAGTTAATTAAGTGATCTCATATAAATCAATAGTTTTCAAAAAGTGTCCTGTGCTTCCGCCAACAACTATTGTGTTACTTGTATAAACCATTTCTGAATATTTTCAGACATTTATGAGTTCTTATTTATTAGTTTATTCATTATTAAACGACAGTTAATAAAACTGTAATACCCAGTGCATGCAAATTTTTCGGGAATTATTTTCAATTAAAAGATTAATATATACGTATTTTATAATTGTGAAAGGTATAGGTAAAATAATAAAAGAACAGATACATTATCAGTATACTGTTTTCTAGCATCAAGTACTTCAATTTGATCTATTTGTGTGTTTTGTACAGTGAACAATGCCATCCAGACGCAAAGGGTCTGATTTGGGCCATCGAACAACTAAATCAACTGCATTGTGAAATCGAAGAGCTCACAGAACAGGCGAACAAATCCGACAGAATAATGAAGATGTAAGTGTGAACATGGCACAGTTGCGTGAATCACAATAGGCACGAGTTGAACAAAATCAACAAAGATGATTAGAACAAAGACAAGCGTGTCAATTCGTATTTGACACACGCAGAGCAAAAGACCAACAAAACCAACAACTACATCGAGCATTTACATCCGATTCATTCCGTCGTCTAGCATTTGAGTATGAGCCCCATGTTAAATATTACGCTCATTCGAATGTGGAAATTGATGCTATGGACAATGAATGTCCGCATTGTAATGCACTTAAATTAAAAATTAGCAAGCCGGGATGTGTTCTGTGTCAGGAAAAGTGCAGCTACCAGAACTTGAAACACCACCTGAACCATTGTCGCGTGAATCCACGTTCAACGTGCGCTAATGAGATGAACGCTTGCTTGAAATCATCGCCAATGTGGCGTAATGTTGGAAAAAGTAAAGCTGAAAGTAAATATGTGCGTTCAAATGCTTTAAGATCCATCCGCTGAAACAATCTCAAAACAAATGTTAGATATTGGCAATGGAAAAATGGATAGCGATTTTTTTAATTGTCATAACTTGCGATAGAGATGTAATTTCAAATTTATTACCGTAATTTCGCACGTATAGTCCGCAGACACGATTTTATATAAAAAAAATTTCAAAAATCGTCAGATAATCCGCGGACTATACGTCCGAAATTACGTTATTTTAATACGGCAATATTAATGTATTTTAGAAACAAAGAACTAAGTATAAATAGAAAAAAAGTACTTCCTTACTAATATACCTTCAGAAATAAAACGCTAAATACAAATAAAAAACAGTGCTTACTAATTAATCATATATTAATTAATCACACATTCTACTACATTAACGAAAACCTTCAAAGTCCGATTCATCGGTATCAGAATTAAACAGTTCTAATATATTTTCGGGAAGAGTGTCCGAAAGTTCATTTTCAGCATCACTATCTTCACTGTCAGTGATTTCCTCGCTTTCACTAACAATCCCGGCTTTTATAAATCCCGATCAGATGGTGGACACTTTTCCAGGATTTATCGACACATTCGGCAACTTCAGTGCATGAAGCGCGTCTCATATTTCCTCCTTTTGTACAAGTATGTAAACCTTCCGACATCCAGTTCTCCCAGCAAGCACGTACGTGGGACTTGAAACTTCTGTTCACGCTAATATCCAGAGGTTGCAGGATTTTTGTTAAACCTCCTGGAATAACGCTAAGTTCAGCACCGATGTTTTTTTTCTTCGCTTCCGCCTTTACACTGTCTTTTATGTGTGTCCTCATGGAATCCATAATTAGTACTCCTTTGGAATTGAAAAAGGCACCTTCCCTCTTCTTCCAAACTTCTTGAAACCAATCGAGCATAATGTCCTCGGTGCGCCAACCCTTTTCATTGCACCGTATTACGATGCTTTGAGGAAAATTTTCCTTGGGAATTGTTTTTCTCTTAAAGATTAAGAGCGGCTTCAACTTTGTGCCGTCAGCACAGCAGGCGAGCATCACTGTGAAATTGGTCTTTTCTTGACCGGTTGTTGTTATTGATACTACTCATTCGTTCTGCACTATGCTCTATGGTTTATTATGGATACATACAAATGTTTTCTTGGAATCTCGCGCTTTTTTATATTTGATCATCGGCAGTTCACGACAGCGGTTTTTTTAAATTTCGACAATTTTAACCGTGAACAACCAGCATATTATCCACACTGGTGGATAGTCTGCAGCTTCAAAAATTTGCATTTTAAACACAGATAGTCCGCGGACTATAGCGCGAAATTATGGTAATTAAAATAATAAAAGTACAAAGAATTGAAAAAATGAATGTTTGGTGTTTTGTTACTTTTATAGACCGTCATTGTTCACAGTGCTCCATTCCTCTTTCAGTAATATAACACATCCCCACACACTTACAATGAGGCATGCCACCGTACCATTTACAACTGAAGGTTGGATCTCTGGTTATTTTGCTTTGTAATTTGAATCCGCCACGGCCATGCAATGGCACGCGATTAGTCATAAAAATTGATGAAAAACGTTGTCGAGGCAAGCATTTTGAATAACAAGTTCCAAGGTGAAGATATATTACTACCATGAATCCCTATTATTCCCCCAGATGTGCCAATTGAATTCAAACGGATTCAATTTCCAATTATATTGGCATTCGCAATGACAATCTTAGATTTGGGCACACCGTGTTTTTCACACAGAAAATTATACGCGGCATGTGTGTTCTCTCGTGGGTGAACCATCCAGTTTGGACTCACTAAAGATGGACTCACTGAAAATATCGTACACTCCATTGCACTAAGAGAATGATAAAACTATTTTTAATTGTCATAATTTGTGATAGAGATGTAGTTTTAAAATTATTAGAGAGTTAAAATAATAAAAGTACAAAAAATTCAAAAAATGAATGTTTGGTGTTTTGTTACTTTTATAGACCATCATTGTTCACAGTGCTCCATTCCTCTTTCAGTAATATAACACATCCCCACACACTTACAATGAGTTAATTTTTATTTGACTACCAAAATATTCTCTAGAAATAATTTATATGGCAAAACAACGTTTGTCGGGTCAGCTAGTATATATATATATACTAGCTGACCCGGCCCGGCGTTGCACGGGCTAGGGTATTACTTAATCCCTGTGTTAATTTCCTTCTTTCTTTCTGACGCCAGCACTTTTGTTTGGGTGTGAAGCGTACGATGCGAGTGCAAGGCCCATGAGTGCGTATCAATGGTTTTCTCATTTAACATTTTCCCTTCTCTTCGCAAAATCAGTACTCCTAATATAATTTTTCGAAATTACTTTTACTTCTTTGTGTTTCTTTCCTCTTCGCTTAGCCCGGCGTTGCACAGGCTTTTACCGAGTGAATAACTTAATCCGCATGGGAATTTCCTGTTTCCCTCAGGACGATAGCACTTATGTGTGTGTATGCGTGATGTGAGTGATTTCTTTAACTATGCAATTAAAACTCCCTTTTTCGAAATCTGTTCTTGCGTTGGTGTGGTGTGTTAATTAGGAGAGATGGGTGAAAGCTCAGGTGTCGTCCTCGTCACTTGACCATGGTTGAAAATTTCAAGGTCCTTCGCCAAAAACTCTCAAATAGGTGAACAGTGCGAATTTATAAATCACTCACTCACTTTTCAATTCTTTCGTTGCAATTTTTTAGTTCCGGAAACGAAAATGTAGCCTTTTTAAAAATAGTTGTATGTTGAAAAAAGACAGAAAAGTAGAAATTTTTCAAATTACAAAACTTCACTACTATTATAAATCTTGAAGTAAAATTGTGAGGATTTTTTGAAATGTTCGACACACGGGAAAAATTATTAATTATTAAGTATTTTGAGTGTTTTATTAAAGTTTGTTCAAAAAAGTTTTTGGCTTTTTATTTTTTAAATCACTGATACTAAAAGTTTTAAAAATAATTTTTATTTAAACACAACGATATTGATTCATTTCATAGTATGAAATTCAAAAAGAAAATAATACTATGTGATAAAAATATATTTAAGAATATTTCCTTATATTTTTTTCTTATATTCTACTGTTCTTCAATAAATCAATCTTTAAGAATAAAAAAAACTATCGGTTGTGATGCGTTATATGGGGAATTCCCTTCTTTATTAAGCAGCGAGACTCAAAACTACCTCAACCTTTCCCGTCTTCCAAACAGAAAGCTAACGCAAAGTGAATGACCTTGACGCAATTCAGAAATAACGTCGAGAGTACTGAATGAGCATCCCTTACGGGAATCTGGCAACGTTTTTTCCGGATTCTTCACATTTCCGGCAATAAAAAAATTATGGCGTGATAAATTGAAATAAAAACCATCCTATGTTTTAAGTTGGACGAAATGACACACAGTATGCAAAATTATATTATGATCGGTTGAGTAGTTTCGGAGTCCATCGCGGACAAACACTGTGACACATATATTTTAAATATAAAGATTTTCCTTTTTGTTATTTTTTTATAGTAAAAACATTAAAAATAAAAATGTGTAAAAAGCATTCATTTAAAATACATTGACAAATATATCACATAAATCTCTGCAAATATTCTTGAAAATATTTTTAATTGTAATATAAAATGTAACAAATAAATAAATGTTCATTTAAGTAATACTAATTTCTACAGAGTCATAATCAAATAAGGTCTATAATTACAACTAAAAAAATTAACTAATAAAATAACTGATAACCTTGTACTTTTTACAAAAATGCAACTTGATTTATATATTTTTAAGCTTCTATAATTTTATTTTCTATAGAGTATTTTAGCTGTAACATTTTATTTTCCCATCCTAATATTTCACAAGTATGCAATATGATATCAAGTAGCACAATTTGTAGATATATAAGTTAGAGACTGAAAAAGTTGTATAGTAATAAATAATTAGTTTGACAAGATGAATGTTTTAAGTTCCACATAATGAAAATTTGATATTTTAATGTATGCATTATATCTTCAATTATTAATAATTTCCCAATATAATTATTTATTTTGAAATTGTTCTTGAAGTAATGTGTCAAGTAAACTGTTACAGCCTTACCCTGCATTTTGTAAAAGATTAAAATCAAAATTATTTTCCAAGCCATCATAATTTATCTGACGGTAAAGATTGCTTAGAGCATCTCGTTTGTCAATAGAAGATCGTTGCTTCTGAGTTTCAGGAGGTTTGGCCCAAGTTACTTCAAGGGTACAACCGTCAACAGTAACACCTGATATAAACAATATTTAATTTATTATGAATACATAAAAAATATAAATACTTATTAAATATTTAATGATGAAAATTTTTAAATAAAAACCAAAAGCACAAATGACATTGAATGTTTAATAAATCAATAATTCCATATAAATATGTAAAATAAACATGGTGTTGAATATATTGTTTAAGCAAATCAATAAAACAAAAGACATAAAATATAAGCAATCCTTCACATGGACAACCTGAAAAATTAACATAAGTTTAATAAATAAATCAGTCAGCATCTATCAAGACTATTTAAATAAAAAAATAAATAGTTTGCATTTTGAATACAATTTTTCTTCATAATTTATAAAATTAGAAAAAAATAATAATAAAACCATTAACCCTATAACTGCAGAAGAAAGGTTGTACGATTTGCTATTCAGTGCTACTGTTTTTCAAATAAATGTGCATAGTTTAGCAGTGTATTGGGGGGCATAAATAAATAAATCCTTTGTGAAAACTGTCAAGGTCGTTGCATTGCATTCCAAAGACTTTGGAATAGTTTTACCGATAGCAATGCAATGCAAAGATTCATAATTTGGAAAAAGCACACACATATATACACCAGGGTAGTTAACTTACTGACGGAGCAAGTATATATATATATCTGCCCACAGCAGTTAAGGGGTTACATTTCTTTCAGTGTATAATATTCTTTCGCCTAATTGACAATTTATTCTAAAATGGAAATCTTACAGATATTAATTTTAACATTACTTAAGATTATTAAAATGTAACTGTTTGCTCTAATTTGGCAAATTAATGAAAGCTTAGGTTTATGTCTAAAAATAGTATACAAATACTTCTTTCTCTTGCCACTTTGATGAAACCACTTTGGATGAGTTTAGTTTTACACATTTCCAAAACATTTCTTATATCTCTATCCCAAAAGCAAGACATCCTCTATTAATTAATTATTGTGAACTTTCATTTATGATCGTTATGAATTTTTCATGTTTATTTGAGAGGTTTACCAAGTTTTGTTCATTTTAAAAAATCAGATTTAAAGATTTTTAGAATTTACTTTTATTTCCTAAATTTTATAGAATAGCCAAGAAAACTTTGGGAGAAAAATGAGTTTTAGTACACAAATGTTTTTCTTTAATCAATTTTTATTTTTTAAAAAACAAAAATTTTTACTTACAAAACATGAAAAATACTTAAATCATTCTGTAATTTATAAATAAGTAAGAACTATGTTGCATTATCATTGTAAGTAAGAACTCTGTTACATTATCATTAAAACTTAAACATAAATTTCTCTATGTGCATATGTGTGTGTGTAGAAAAAAATTATTTTTATAATATACAAAGAGAAAGAGCGAAAGCTAAAAATATATTTAGGAATAAAACCTCAATGCAAACTACAGTATAATCACTGTAATATGTAATGATTCAACGAAAACAGTTCATACATTTTTATACATAATTATTTTTAAATAAAAGCAATCATCATGTTTACATGATACATTTAATATGAAATATTATTTGTAAATAAGGAAAGAGTACACTATAATTTTAATGTTGACGTAAAATCAGATTATGGAAAACATATAATAAATTAATTATTTTTTACTGCAACATCTTAACATTGTGCTTTATTGTAATAGTTAACATGTTTCCCAAAAATTTTATGTCATAAATATATTCTTCATTATACTTCATTACTGCTACTTTAAAATTATTTGTATATATATAGTTATGCTTTAACAATAATTATTATAAAATTTAACACAATAATTTTTATTTAATAAACTTCTAGAGAGTAAATCAAACTGCATGATAATTTTTAAGAAAATTTTTTAAAAATTAAGAAACTTAATTACAATTATTTAGTTAATATATGAATTATTAAAGGGGATGGGGTTATAGAATAACTGCATGTGTTGTGTCATAAAAAATTAATTTAAGTACACAAAGAATTTATTAAGTTTCATAGTTGATTTAAATCTATAGTAAAATGTTTTAGCCAAAACAGGCATTTTTACATATCAGGAACAGTAGATAATTTATAAATTAAACAAGAAAATCCCTTACAACATTGGAATTTCTTTATTTTTAGATTTCATTATGTATTCAGTTTAATTTATCAAAAAAGGAATAAAAGTTTGAATATTTGAAATATTATTTTCTGCATATTTTATGTTATAGCACAAACTAACAAATAAACTATTTTTAAAACTGATTTCCAAAACGTTTTGGTACTTTTATATTATCACAATTGCCAACGTTCAAGATAATGTCCAAGCTGGCAATACCCAATTTTACTTGTGTCATATGCGCTGAATTAGCAATCATATGCTTTGTTTCATATAATGTTGCCAATATGCAAGTACCAACAATTCTTATTCTAATAAATCTAAAAATCTTTTTTAATTGAAAAATAAGAGACAACTCTTGTGAAGTTATAGACATTAAATCAACTACATTGAATTAGTTGTAAGAATAATCAAAAGGGAATTTTTTAAAATCAATTTATTGTAGTTTATTTATTTTTGAGAATAATACATTTTCTAAATATTATAATAAATTTCCCTCATAATGGTTATGAATAAATCAAAACTTTTGTATGTGTTTATACATAAAATATTTACATGAGAATTAAACAAGAGAGAGAGAGAGAGAGAGATTTATTTGATTCATTTACCAACAAATTTGAAACATTAAGTTATATATTTCTCAGAGAGATTAAGTAAAAATAAAAATCATGTATAATCAAGCTATAAGTTCTTACTCAAAAATTTGAAATTGTCTACTGTAATTATGTGAAGTGCCACTGTAGAAAGAAAAATTTTTGATGGGAGCATTAGATTTTCTTTAAGTAGAATTATGAACCTTTCATGTTTAGAAACAAATTACAAATTCAAATAAAAAGCTGAAATAAGAATTACAAATTAAATTTGATAATAAGATTGAATCACAATTCTAATTTTTCCTTTTATGTAGTTTATTTGGTTATACTTACTGCTTACTTTGGTTATACTTTTAGGTAGTTATATTTACTATCACAACAATTTCACAATAACTCCCCAAGTTTTCAATCCCAATTTTGCATGTGACCAACATGCGGAATTGGCAACCATGTGCGTCACTTCAAATTATGTTGCCAAAAGTTGCTGTAATATGCAAGTACCATTTATTTCTTTGACAAAAATTCACATAATTTTAAGTTACGAGGGTAAGTTGAAAAATAAGTTTCCCCTGTCGACTGTGGTCAGAGTTGTGTATGAAAGTCAAAAAATAGAATGAGACATTAAAGATATGACATACCTTTATTTTTCCACATAGGTACCAAGTACATCGAGACATTTGTCATATCGCTTAATAAGCTTCAAAAAGCCTTCCAGGAAAAAATCAGGGCTTTGCATATGGAAGAAGCGTTGAACGGCTTGTTTCACTTCAGTATTGCTTTCAAAGCGCCTTCCCCCGAGATTTTTCTTCAAAGCCGGGAACAGATGGAAGTCGATTCGTGCAAGATCAGGACTGTATGGCGGATGGTGTAGGCGCTCCCAACCAAGAGTTGCAATATGGTTTTGCATTGCCGTCGCCGAATGTGGTCTGGCATTGTCATCCAACAGCAGAATGCCAGATGCGAGAAGGCCAGGCCGCTTTTTCCAAATCACCTCTTTCAATTTCGACAGGGTGTCACAGTAGCGCGTAGCATTGATGGTTCCAACCTCCAAAAAGTCCAGCAACAAAACTCCTTGGGCATCCCAGAAAACTGTGAGGAGCACTTTACCTGCAGAGGGAGTTGTCTTGAACTTCTTTCGGACAGGTGATGACGGATGTTTCCACTCCATAGATGCGGCCTTCGATTCTGGCGTGAAATGGTGGACCCACGTTTCATCCCCCGTCACAATCCGAAACAGAAAGTCATTGCCATCTTCATGGTAACGCACGAGATGTTACAGGCTGACCGCCATGCGTTGTTCCTGGTGTGTCGAGGTCAATTGTCGGGGCACCCATCGTGCTGACACTTTTCTGTATCGAAGAATGTCGTGGATGATGTTTTGAGCTTGCTCATGTGAGATTCCAAGTTCTTCCGCTACTTCATCAATGGTGATACGCCGGATCGCTCTAATCATGTCATCCACCTTCCTGACATTTGCATCTGTAGTGGCCGTGCGCGTCCGTCCAGCTCTCGGTATGTCCTCCACTTGCTGACGTCCATCACTGAATGTGTGACACCATCTCCGCACCATTTGCTTCGACATTACACCTGGCCCATAGACTTCCATGAGGCGGTTATGAATTTCTGTTCCTGATACTCCACGTGCCCATTCATAGCGGATAACCGCTCTCACTTCCTCCTTTGACCACGAATTCAAAACGCACCTTCTCTCCATACCTACCGGGGCTCAAATGAGAGGCTGGTCTCCGCTTTGCGCAGGCACTGCAACAGCGCCATCTGCTTGATTTGCAGCGACCTCTACCCAATGGTGTATCAGTGACTTGCGCGTTTTCATGATGTGTCGCCTTTTGCCCATAGCCATTCAACGCTTCTTCCATATGCAAAGCCCTGATTTTTTCTTGGAGGACTTTTTAAAGCTTATCAAGCGATATGACAAATGTCTCAACGTACTCGTACGAGAATAATAAAATAAAGGTATGTCATATCTTTAATGTCTCATTCTATTTTTTGACTTTCATACACAACTCTGACCACAGTCGACAGGGGAAACTTATTTTTCAACTTACCCTCGTATTTCATTAAATTTAACTAATATGGAACGTTTTGAATCCTAGTGTGATTGTATGTAAAAAAAATTTTGAGGCCTGTATAACTTATTCTCTAGAACTGAATACATGAAATATGCAGTCTTATTTGGAGTATTACATAATGTAAAATGATAATATAAAGTTACTCACCATCAAATTTCCCAAGAGCATTTTCTGCATCCTCTCTTTTGTTGTAATGAACAAATGCAAAGTCTCGCATTTTTTTCACTCTTTCAACCCTCAAAGCACCTCCCATTGAAAACAAAAGGAGAAGCTGATCTTCAGTAGTTACAGGTGCTAAATTACGTACATATAGAACTTTAACCTGAAATCATGAAATTAAAAAAAGGCTGACTAATAGTTCTATAATTATGGATTTTTTTTTAGAATCTTGTTTAATTAATAAGTTGTTTCCTAGGAAATTAGAATTTAGAAAAAACTAGTAGACAAAAAACGTATATATATAAAGAAATAACTTTTATTTTGAAAACTATTTTCCTTCAGAAAAATTCCTTGTTATATAAATTTCAATTTTTTTTTTTATAACTAAAGTAATCTTAATGATTCTCAAAACATTAAAAAGTTATTCCCACATTCATGGCCAATCAGAAGCCTTTGTGTGAAGGCACAAAATAAAATTAGAAAAGATAACTTTTGTTTCAAGTCTTACTGAATAAATATATGCATGAATATATAAATATGAATAATCAAATATGAAAATTTAAGGACTGCAATCTTCCATTGGAGTCAAAGAAAAAAGGAAGATTAATTTTTTCCTTGAATTATTTCCCTTTAAAAAGGAAAGAGAAGCAGCTGGATTTTTTACAAATTATAATCAAATAAAATAGGTCAAATTTTGATTTCCATTCCTATTTTTAAATTAACCATTTAAATTTCTTAGTACTAAGACACAACACAAAGGTTTACATATTAAAAAAACAAAAATCCTTGAAATAAAAATTCAAGTCCAAGAACTCTGATATGTTTACAAAAATTATGAAATAAAAGAAAATATAAAACTCGAAATGCTTACAGAAAACATCACAATAAATCAGCTTTCATTGAATAGAGATAGTTACAGAATCATGCAAGAAGCCAGATATAGATTAAATGAATTAATACATCAAGAACATGCAAAGGTGAAAAGTTGTCAGCAATAAAGGGGGAGATATATCAATCATTTCAGATTAAAATACGTACCACACCTCTTTGAAGAATATAACGGCTTGATGATCTCAAATACTGCAGGGAAATAAAAATAAGTGAGATTGACAAGGAAAATAACACAGATCAACATTAGCATGTTCAAATCCAGATAAAATACAAAACTATTTACTGTTAATGTTATAGCAATCAGATCTCTCAGTGATTTCATAATTTATATGCTGATTATATAACAAACTTCAAATAACATACAGATCTGCATTTAAAAAAGACAAGCAGATAATAACTTTTTCAATTCAAATACTAATGATTTCACAAAAATTTATTTCATTGATTTCTGAAACACAAATTTTGAAATTGAAATAATTATTCATTTCAAATACATTAAATAAGTTCCCTTTCAGGAAAGAAATGAACTGTAACAGTATGCAAAAAAAGGTAACTTGCAAAAATTTTTGAAAATTATTTTTTAACAATATCATAACATTTTTATAAGCATTAGTTAATATAGATCATTCAAATAAAAAAAAGTAAATTAATGGTACATGCGTACTAACATCAACACAGTCAATATGCACCACTTTCCTCCAAAAAAATCTGTTTCCTTTTTTTTCAAATAAAACATGTAAGAATCTGTTTTTGCTGTCACAATATCATGGCTCAATTTACATGCAGTACATTTGCCTGCAGTAACATTAATATGTAAGTACCAAATTAATTATAAACTTATTTCTTCACCTTTTGTGCTCGAAAAGTTTTATTTTCAAACCACATTTCAATTGTTTTGTTTAGCTAACAGTTTATGATTCAAAATTTTATTTTGTTAAATGTATTATAATAAATATCCTCATATGTAACAGTATTAAAAGTTTGATCTTAAAAACTTAAGGTATCTGACTAGTTGTAGCTTCATAAAAACATATTGCTGAAAATTTATCTTCAAGCCCATGTTTTTGCCTAATTATAGGTAAAAACAACCAAATCTTTTAATGTTTTTTAAATGCACAATTTTAGGTTTAAATAGGGCATTATTTGCACATTATGTTCAGATCTGCAAAATAAATTATAAAGCCATAGACTAAAAAAAAACTCCTAGAATTTTATTCAGAAAGCAGTAATCTTTGAAAAAATTGTATATGTCATTGAAATAAAGGCCAAAAAATTTACAAAATGCAAATTTTCAAAAATTTAACATTTATTGAAGAGAAAAACAATCACAAATAAAAGATAAAATGAACTGTTTTTCCCAAAGCCGCAGCACACATATTGTAATACTAAGAACTTCAGTCACTTATCTAAAGAACTCTTTTTGAGATATCACATTTATCATGGTGAAAAATAAGAAAAAAATATTTCAGAGAAAAATAAAAAAACTAAAACTAAAATAACCTGAAACCTGTCTTATATCAAAAGAACAAACCTTTTCTAAACACATTTTTTCTAAATTGTTGCTTTTTTATTCTTTTATCAATTTTACGGTGTCAAAATTTTTTTTAACATTTAAATACATAGTTTGTTGAAATACAGATTACATGTACAGGAGTATACTAAAAAATATTATTGCATTAAAAATAATAATTTTTGCTAAGAAAAACAAATATATATTTCCCCTCAGTATTTTAAAACTTAAAAAATATTTAATACAAAATATATTTGTTAAATTTTTACAGTAAGCATTTATGAAAACCTTTTAAAAAGATATCATCTATCATAAAGATTATCATAATTTATGATAAAAATCCCACAAAGACTTCAAAGCCCTCCATATAAATATGCTTGAATTTTTTTTTAATCATTAGTGCATTTTATTTTCAGTGTTTTGTTTTTCTGAAACAATTTTGAAAATGCAAAGGAATGTCTTACAGAAGCTGAAATGCACTGCTTAAAATTTACAAATCCATGTACTAGACTTTCACACAAAGAAATTTTTTTTATTTTTAATTATTGACAATAAGCCGATATATCCTGAAGTTAAAAGTATTACTGTTAAAAATGCACTTCAGAGAACCATTTTTAAGTCCAATGAATGCATGTTTGGGAAAAATATTCCAAAAAATATTTTTCTATCTTTCATTGCAATTTTGTCCCTTGTCATGAAGACATTTTGGCAACAAATCTTAGTACACAGTTTCAAATATGCGGGCTTAAAAAATTTATTATTTTATTTGGAAGTTTATTTCCTTAGAGGTAACTCCCAATAGCCTTCCCCCTTTGAAAATGACACCAACTTTCAGTCTTTGGGATACTGCCCATGTAAAAAATTGCTCTCTTGCTGGATCCCCAATAAAAAATGCAGTAACTACACCACTCATCATGTTTTGAAGATTACTAGCATTACCCCCTTTTGAGTTCCCATTTCCAAAATAGTTCTTATACTATATATTCCTCGTATTAAATCATTTGAAAAATATAATAGACACTAACAACCTCCATGCTGGTTCTGCTGACAATTCCAGCAGAAACTTTACAGCAATGCTACATAAAAATATTACAGAAATTCTATAATTATAGATTTTGTCTATTTGTTTATCTGTTAATTTATTTTTGCCTTCAAGATATTTCATTGTTTTCTTAAATTAATGTGGCTGCTTACCTTCATGTATCTGTATATGTCCCATGCAATCAAATTTTGTTGCCTTACTGGCCCTATAGAAGTTTTTTATTCCCTTCATTCACTTTCAAGTCCCCATCTCTAATATTTGCTATGCTGTAGCTACATTCCTGAATTGGATTGTTTAAAAATAAAGTAGGCACCAACAATTTCCATGTTTCCAGCAGAATTGTTGTAGTTTGAACAGATACGCTCTAATGATTGGCTTTGGGAACAAATACGGCAATATTGAATCATAACAAAATCTAAAATCTTGCCAGTGCCAACTGACATCGCATTTACACAACCATTCAACAATCCTTCTGTATCGCTAAGTGCCATCAACTTATTCCACATTGTTTTCTTCATTGCTCTATTAAAAGAATCAACACAGTTTCCTTCCGGGTCCCTTCTTTCGATGTTTTTCGTCTCTGAAGCTATTTTTAAAAACACGGTTTTACTCTTGGTGCCATTTGGCGAAAAACAATTATCGCCGAAAAAAACATGGGGTTATTCCATAATTTTACCGGTTTTTTTTAATTGAATATATCAAAATAAGAAGTTAAACATGAAGAGAGAGAGAGATGATTGATTGAAAGGTTGAAGGGGATATAGTGCAACACAGGCTATGATCCCTCAAAAAAACCTAATAGCTTAGTAGATATTAAAAAATTTCATTCCCTTTAAAAAGACCCCTATGAATGTTGATTTATTATTCATTGCTCTTTCCAAAACATCTCTAAACGTGATAGTGGAATGTGGATCGATACGGAGAATAAGCCAGATATTAGAAAGAGATGAACAAGAACATAAGCAAATTGAAAAATGACAACAAATAAAAGCGTTGTTGCCAAATTTTAGTAAAAATTAACAAAATATTTTTTTAAAATAAAATGCCCCTATGTGTGTCCCATTTTAACCTTAATTTAATTAATATTTCTGGAACTATTATATTTTGATATCGGTATGCAACGAATTTTTCCGCCAAATAATTATAAACTTTCATAAAGTTGACATGATAAGATTACAAGATAACATTAACTGGCTGCCAAAGATTTAACTGAAGCGATTTCAAAATCCCGTCGAAAAACGAGTAGAGAATCAAATTAGTCAATGATATCAAATTAATTTCTATTTTAAAAGTAAATTCAGAAAAAAAAATAATAAATAAATCCCAGTCAAAAGGCAAGGACCTCTGGTTTCAGTATCGAACTTCTAGTTCTTATTATTTTGTTCTCATTTGATTCAGAAACTGCTTTAGTTTCGTATTTAGTTAAAGTAAAAAAATTTAAATGTTTTTATACTTTTAGAAAGTATTTTCAAGTATTTATAATTTGAAGTAAAAAAAGAAATCCTTATTTTTTTCACATCAAAATTAATGTTTTTGCATTTATCAGATATTTTAATCGATATAAGTAGTTAGTAAAAAATTTGACTCGGATAAAAAAAAATACTGATCTTATATATATAACTTCCTTTACGTGT
This sequence comes from Trichonephila clavata, assembly GCA_019973975.1. NCBI lineage: Eukaryota > Metazoa > Arthropoda > Arachnida > Araneae > Nephilidae > Trichonephila > Trichonephila clavata. The sequence goes on from BMAO01037802.1 coordinate 32,918, forward strand.
TAATTTACAGAGAAAAACTGAAAAAAATATTTTAAAAAGTAAAAAATTTTGATTATTGAAATTAGCACAAATGTAACAAAATAAAAAAGGCTTGTAAACGTAATAAGCAATTTAATTTTACTTTTTATGAAAAAATTCGGCACGTCTTAAACTTTTCTGTTGTAAGTTGGTTATTATTAACATGCACGAGGATGAAAACGATACAATCGTCAATGAAATAAAATTGTATCTTCCCCAGTTTAAAAATTAGTGCCAATAAAGCAACATAATAATGCAATAATTAAAATAAATAAATCATGGAAAATCAGCAATAAATAATGTCCTACCGATTATTTCAAAAAGCATTCACATGTAATAAATATGATAAATGTAATCGTTGAAAACAATTTGGATAATGAATAAAATAAAAAACTGTCATAACCCAACTATTAAGAATCTTAGGTTATTGAAACAGCTTTCAAAAGTTCAAGACAGTTTGAAACATTATTACGAAGCAAAACATGGCAAAAAGAATCACATATTATTCATAACGAAAATTTTGACATTACAACAATTAGTGTATTTAGATGTTTCAAATAATTGTATTTGATTTAAAATCTGATAAGAATTTTATAAGAAATTTAAAAGAAAAACGAGAGATTAAAATAATTTTAATGCTGTGGGGATTAAAATAAGAATTCTTTGCTTTAAAAAATCCACAGTAAGTTAAAGTGTAATATGGGGGGGGGGCTGGATTTGGTGATTTTTCTTTGCATTTGGCGATTTTTATATAGATATGATGAGATAACGAATTCATTCTGGGTTCCGGACACCTATCGCTAAGTGAAGTAGCTTGGCGATCGATTTTGATCACCAAAAGAAATTGACACCGCCAAGCCCCCCTCCCCTCAAACTACACTTTGACCATTATTTTTAACGTAAGTATTATTTAATTGGATAATTAACCACAAGTCTTCATTAAACATTCAAAACATATAAAAAATCACAAAACCATCACAATTTTTAGGGGGGAAAAGTTGCAAAATACTTTATAATCTGAAAGCAAGAATAAGAATATAAATTTCTTAAGAATAATGTCTGATGAAAGAAAGGTGGAAAAACAAGTTATTTTGGATTTAAATATTTTTGATTCATAAACTTTTTCTCTCTTTATCCCTTTAATTTCAAAATATTGTTTTATCGATTTCATGAAATCTCTATCGAATAATTAAAATAATTTTCTGCTTTCAAATCATTCTCACTACTTAAAAATTATTGGATAGCAATAAATTATAACGCCAGACAGTTGAAAAAACATACAAGTAAAAAATTAATTATAAATAAATTATATTATATATATATAATAACAAAATTATTAACTTTACATCAATTGTGCTCAACAGTTGATTTATCAAAAGCTTTAAAATTATTTAGCGAATAATTAAGTAGCTTAATAAATTGCGTTGTATTTAATATTCCAAATCAAATGAAGATATAGTAGTTCTTAAACTGTGTCTGTGATAAGTGATTGTAGCATTTTTCTTTAAGATATGTATTCGCAAATTAAAAATTTAACTCTATATCAGATACATTTTTACAGATCCCTTTAATCTGTATGACAATAGTACTACATAGCAAATTTTTATATATTAGGCACATTTAACTATAGAATTTTCAATAACATCAAGTCAACGTTGTTTACGCCATTTATGCAACAAATGTTTCCCAAAAAAAATTCTGAAGCTTTTTGCCCATGTATTCCATAACAATAATAAATTTATGTGTTTTTACAGAATAGAAAATACAATAAGTAATTATAAATATTTAAAACCTTACCCTTCTCATTGTTTCGTCTTCTACTTGAGCTTCTGGTTGAGCCCAATCCACAGCAATTTCATGGTCGAATAACTTTACGCTGTTCGCTATAAGTTTACGTCTAGCCATAGCTGCTGCTCGATGACTTTCATATTCCACGAATGCAAAACCTCGATTTTTTGCTTTATCCAAAATACTACTATAAAGAATAACTTTAGAAACACCTTCAGTAAATTTACTGATTTCATTCATAATTTCATCTTTGTTTTTATCTTTGGGAATTCCACCAATAAATAAGCGACAATTATCAACTGATTTGCAAACTCCAATATGGCGGTTTGGACGAATCTCAAAATCATCCAGTCCTTTAATGGCCTTTGATGCATCTTCATTATTTGTATAAGTTACAAACGCATATCCACGATTCTCTCCATTATAATCCATCATCAAACGGAGCTCATAAATTTTTCCAAATTGTTCACATAACGGAACAAGTTCATACTCATACACATCTCTTGGTAACTTTCCAATAAAAATTTCAGATCCTTTCGGAGGTGGAGGTCCTATCCATCCAGGTGGGGGTCCGTACTTTCGTTGTCCATTTTGCTGTATGATATTGTAACCAGTTTTTTGTGTTAATGCAAGTAATTTCATATCCCGAAAAATATCAGACATTTTGAACCGAATGATACGTAAAATATAGTCTTAAGATTAAATTGAAAATTCAACCTTTAAATAACTTAAATTATCTTTGGAATAAACTTTTTGATTAAGCACGTTGATATAATCGTTGCCATTAACCAATTAAATTTGCTCAACAGCTTTAATATTTTTTTCAAAAATAAGGGGAAAATAATTGGTTAATTTGTAATTAAAAACCCGCCTACGTCTGAAAAACCAGCTAATAAATGATCGGGTAAGACAGAAATCCATTTTTCAAATATTAATCTGGTAATTAAATAGGAACACGAACTATATAAAAAAATATAGATAAAAAGACAGCTAAAGTAATTAGGTCCTGATATTTTTATTATAGCATTGAAGAACAAGTCATAATACTGTTGTTGTTTTTTTGTCTTCTTCAAGAACAATTCTTAGAAAAATTATTTAAATACTCAGTATGCATGCAATTATATATGCATAATAAATTCTACTAGAATTCTTATCTAACATGCTTTCTAAAATATTTTACATTAAAATTTTTGAAAATATTTCTTTACTTGCGCTTTATGTAAACTAATATACAATAATTACAGAAATACAAACATTCAATTTTAAAACATGCCTTTATTCTATAATATACGGTTTCTACAACATTTTACAAAAATATTCGAACTAATGCTTTGTAGATATAGTATCATTAAAAACACGACGGAAAAAAATAATTACTGTTATGTCGGTATTACTTAAATTCAAAATAATGGTAGAAAAAAGTACTTTCTTAGAATTTGTAAGTTTTTTAATATAAATTTTCCTTTAGTTAAGAATTATAAATAGCAAGAGAACGCATTCTCAACTTCTAATGTTCTGTAGTTCTATTTTTTAAAAAAAATTAGAATTTGGAAACAGAATTTTTTCAGGTTTTTGAATTCTTTACATTTGTTTCAATTAATTTTCTTTGACTGATATTTTTCAAATGTTAAAACAATAAATATTGGTCAACTCATTAAATAATAAATTCATTCGCAAACTAAATTTCATTACTCTGAAATTTTCTGGTTATTAAACATTTTCAATGCTAACAATTGTTAATTAATTATTACGTATTATAAATATATATATAAAAACACTCACACTCCAAAATGAAATACAACCAGTGCTTTAGAATACATAATAAACTTTAGATATATATGCAAAATTTAACTCATCCAGTTCTAATATTGCTATATATATAATTGCATGAAAGGAAGAATCAAAAGACGAAAACTCACGCAAATATAATATCTTGAACAATTTTCATTATATTTTGAAATAAAATTATTTTATGTAGTATTATAAATTATCAGAAATACTGAGGTACTTAAATTGAGAAACTTTTCTTCCTTGAATTATTCCAGATATTTTGCGAAATATTTAACAAAATTGGATTTAAGTAAAAATTTGATTGGAAAAAAAGCTAAATTCGGTTTACAATGTCAAGATTTACAAATAATTATTTTTTGCAACTTCATGTGAAATATCCAAAAGTTACCAAAAAAGCGCAACAAACCTATAAATCTTTCCATTATCTTTTTTTTAAAAAAAAAACTTGAAAAAAGAGGCATAATTGAATTGCAGTTGCTAAAATCTTCAAAATCTGAAGGAAAATTAGTATTACTAATTCTAAAACTATCCTGATTAAATTCTTCTTCAATAAAATTTTTTTAAATTCATAGTTACATTTTAAATTATTTAATTATTACTCGAATTTAAGACAGCTTTTTAAAAATAGATTTATTTTATAAAAATCAAACACAAATCATTTTCTAAATCGCATCGTTTTGGTATGCGGACGACTCAGTTAGATGCAATTCAGTGTATGGAAAAACAGCTAGATAAAATGTACAAATGTAAAAAGGTATTAACGTTGTGTACACTGTCAGACTAAGATAAATTGCTACACTTAAAGGATAAAATTATTACGGTTTCGTGGAGACATATTCCTAAAATAAGCAATTTTCGTAGTCTTCAATAATGCCTTTTATTCCTTTTTAGTGACAATGACGTTTCCTCTCTCTCTCTCCATCTGCGTTTGATCAAGGAGTCGTTATTATAATTTTCTTTTTGATTTAGTTTATCTTCCTGTTTTAAAGATTGTATTAACTTCAAAATATGTGAATGATTAACTTCAAGGGCTTTTAAAGCAACAATTGTGTGCCACACTTCCATCCAATTCTTCTTCTCCCCCCCCCCCTTCTTTCTGACAGGAAGAGAGAACAATTGAATAGTTTCCCAGAACTTAGAACATGTCCAATAAGTTTTGCAACCTTTTTAAAGTAATCTTTTTAATTATATGTAAACTTTTCAAATAGTATACTCAGTAAACAATTTCAAAAGTTTTACTTATAGAACTCCAATGTTGATGGGGGGGGGGGTGAAATTCAATTGCAATGGATTTGTATTCAGTAATTCATTTGCATTGATAATTGGAATTTTTATGATGAATATTTCTTGGAGGTGAAGTAATTGAATGAATTTAATTTTAATTGGATTGACCCAAAATAAATAACATGTTGTAACTTAGATCAATGACATCTGGAGGCAATGAGCCCCTTTGCAAGAATAGATCTGCGACCCTTTTACCGAATTTACAGCTCTTATGCAAGTAAAACTTAACAAAAGGAATCCTTAGTAAAATAAAGTTTTATTAGAGAATTCGGTTTCTTAGTCTTACTTTCACAAAATTTAATTACATTTAATGCATTTTAAATTCACAGTCTTGATGCTGTTGTTATAGTGTTGGCACAGTTCAAAAAATTCCCATTTTTTAAAAAAATATGTACATTGGACGATTAAAATATTTGAATCATAACCTTATCGAGGTCTAGTCGAGAAGTAAATGAGGCTCGTTTCCGAGGCAGAGTTGCCCCAGTAAACTTTATGTTCCTTTTATGGATTAGAGGCTTGCTACCAAAAAGGGGTTTTGAGAAAGTTGACCTCCAAGGTGGTTGTGAGGAGTTAAGGGGTGTGACGGATAAAAAGTCTTGTTATTGAACTGTTACACCAACATACTTGAAATTTGAGAAGCATATTTCTTTTGTTGAATGGAGATTCACTAAGAACAGATATTACGGAAATCAACTCCTATGGGGGGGGGATCAACTCCTATTGATAAAAAAGATTAAATAAATGTCAAGTATTTTTTCACCTGCTGATAAGTTTCTCCTTATTCAATTAATAATACTGTGGAAATATCCACGCTTTAAATTGAAATCTGCTAATAATGGGTCTTTCGGAAATAGACTTTCAAAGGGAGATGCGAGGCTTATTGATAAACAAAAATTTCTTTTTTTTAACTATTATATTTAGACTTGAAATCTGGCAGGCATGTTTATTTTCTTGAGTAGAGATCCACTAAGAATGGGCTTTTGCGAAAATCCACTTTTGGGTGGGTGTTACGGGAGTGTAAAAGATAATTATACTTCAGTTTTTGAAATTATTATTTAGAAGTCCTGTCCTTTTTTTTAAATCAAGAGGTGAGAGGCATAAGAATGTTTTTAATACAATCAATTTCTTAATACTGAGTCTTGGATATCAATAATTTATATATAAACTAGCTGACCCGGCAAACGTTGTTTTGCCAAATAACCGCCCATAAAGTAAATTTGTAAAAATTTATGTGGTTCGCTGGGCATTGGCAGCAATGAGCCCACTTTGTGATAAACTTGGCCTTTGATTTTGAATATTGAATTAAACTGTTGACCATTTGCAGCATTATTTTTAACTATTTCTGTTGCTCCGAACGATGTCATTTGGAAACATGAATTGAATGTTCGAATTGACTTTAGGAACAGGTTAGAATCGGGATCCGTACCGATAAGTAAACCGTTCAATGGTTCAGGTGGTGTTTCAAGTTCTGGTAGCTGCACTTTTCCTGACGCGGAACACATCCCGGCTGGCTCATTTTTAAATTTAAGTGCATTACAATGCGGACATTCCTTGTCCATAGCACCAATTGTAACATTCGAATGAGCGTAATATTTAACATTGAGCTCATACTCGAATGCTAGACGACGGAATGAATCGGATGTAAATTCTCGATGTACTTGTTGGCGTTGTTGGTCATTTCCTCTGAGTGTGTCGAATAGGAATCGACGCGCTTGTCTTAGTTGATTTTATTCAACTTGTACCTCTTGTGATTGTGATTTACGCAACTGCGCCATATTCACACGCATATCTTCATTATCCTGTTGGATTTGTTCGTCTGTTCTTTGAACTCTTCTATTTCGCATGGCTGTAGATTTAGTAATTCGACGGCCTAAATCAGGCCCTTTGTGTCTTGCTGGCATTATTTACTGTTCAAAACACACAAATAGATCAAATTGAAGTACTTAATGCTAGAAAACAGTATACTGATAATGGATCTGTTCCTACTGATAATGGATCCTCTTCCTTTTACAATTATAAATGATTCCCGAAAATTTTGAGCACACTGGGTATTACAGTTTTATTAATTGGCGTTTAATAATAAATAAACTAATAACTAATAAATAAGAATTCAAAATGTTTCAATCATCTGTGCTTTTCGAAATATCATAAAGCTGAACAGAAATATATAATTTACAACTTCCCTAAATGACAGTGATGTATTTATCTTCCTATAATTTTTCTCTGGGTCTTCTTTTTTCTCTGACAGAGTAGTATTTTCACATCTGGCGCGAAACAACGCCAAACGAAACAACGGACAGGAGTTTTAAGGTTTTTAATTAATATCTTCTCAACTAACTGCAATATCGGAATGAAAAATAGTTTACGTCCTATTCTCAGACCTACTGAATATACTCACAAAATTTCATAAAATTTGGTCCAGTCATTTCGGAGGAGTTTGGCTACAAACACTGTGACACGAGAATTTTATATATTAGACTAGCTTTTACCCGCGGCTCCGCTCGCGTTGATGTCTTTAAATAACTGTCAAAGTCGTAATCATTATCATTAATAAATTAAAAGTAAAAAAACTTTTTTAAAAACAAGCTTTTATTTAAAAGCGCTAAAAAGAATAAAATAAACTTTTCCTTTAAAACTTTTTTTACTATCAACTTATAGCGTCATTACACAATTTATATGATATAAAAGCTTGTCGCGAGATTTAAGTATTCGTATTTACTTAGTTTGAATTTTTAAAAATTAAAATCAGTCAGGTCAAGTTATTTATTTTACTTGTTTATCTACACAGGTAAATCTCGCGACAAGCTTTTATATCATATAAATTGTGTTATGACGTTATAAGTTGATAGTAAAAAAAGTTTTAAAGGAAAAGTTTATTTTATTCTTTTTAGCGCTTTTAAATAAAAGCTTGTTTTTAAAAAAGTTTTTTTACTTTTAATTTATTTTTTACTTTTTAGTTATCGCTGGACAGGCTTCTCACCCTGTTCAACTCATTCAACGTTGGTCCAACGCCATCCCTGGTTTAGCTGAATCAGTTCTCGCAAAAAGGGTATTAGACGAAAAACACAATCTTTTTAAATCCGTAATTTTTAAGCAATATTTCCAATCTTCGTGCAGATCTTGGGTAATATTGTTCTACATACGAAAAAAAGGTTTCGTGAGATTATCTTCATAAATGACGAAGTTTTTCAATGTTTAATTAAAATTTTGACTATTTTTGAAAAAACTTTAAGAATATAATATTTATTTGAAATATTTTGAAGATAAGGGATATATTTTTCTCTAACATATTAGAAGAAAAATTTAGTTATTTATTAAAAAACTTCAAAAGGCATTTAAATATTTGTATTAATCAATAAAATGCTTAAGATTCAAAACGCATGTTGTAATCAAAAAAGAAAGTTTTATCAACTAATGATAATTTTTTGTTGGACATTGAATATCTTCTAAGTAAGAATCTATTTTTTTAATTGCTCAGGTCATCTTTAGAAACTTGATTTGGAAAAATAATTAACCATCGCTTTATTTTTATACAGTCAGACCTCCATGTATAACGAACCTCTATTTTGGGAATTTCTCTATTTTAAGAACTTTTTCCTGGAACCAAGCACATATTACTCTTTTCTTCGTAAAATAACTCCAAATTTAACGAAATTTTTCTTCGAAGATTCGATTTTTTTCTCTTCTTATTTTTAAAACATTTCAAGTCATTTTACAAATTATTCTCTTTTGGCACATTTTATGGATATCAATAACCTTGAACTAGTTTTACAATGTGCCTAACTCATCTAAAAAAACAAAATTGCCGTAATTTTTCAAAAAAAAAAAAAAAACTCAAATAAAATTAACAGATTCAATCTGTAATTAAATTTAAGGACACATGTCGTAGTGTGTGTTTAGATTACTGGTGATAAAATGAGGTATATTTAAATTACTTGCAGGCTTAAAATTAGAAAATTCATTTAAAAAATTCATTCATTTTAATATAAAATTATTTTTTTAATTGAAAATACATTGCATTTCTGGATAATATTTTTCTCTTATTGTTTTCCTAGTGGATTCCTTTTTGATGGGTAAGATATATAAAAAATGATCTTTCCGATTCTGTAATTATTTTTTGTCTGAGTTTCATAGATTAAAGTTAGAAAAATTTGTTAAAGAATTTCCACAATACTCCATCTCAGTTTAACTTGGCAGCGTTGAGAAAGGTATTTAATGTACCAATCTACTTGAAAAACAGCTTTACTTTTTTGTTTTGGATTTAAATCCAAGTAAATAGATAGAAATTTGTAAAAAAATATTGCATACATTGTAGAAATTAGATTATTTTTACGTTGTAGAAATGTAATTATTTTTTAGACAAAGTTAATTACTACAGTCAATAGCGCAACGTTATGAAATTCCAGTTTGGCTGAAAACCGATTTTCGACGCCAACTTTTGTCATTGTTGTAATAATAACATAATTACAACAATGCAGATATATCGAAGTTGGCGCCCAAAACTAGTTTAACGTTTTTAATTAATATCTTTTTAATTAATTGCAATATCGGAATATAAATGGTCAAAACATGCATTATCATTCAATCTAAACGTGTATACAAAATTTCAGCTCAATGTGGTGAAGATATCAGCTTCAAAATTGAGTTGCAAGATTCCACCCGAACAAATTACATACATACATAAATACATAGAGTGTAAGTTAAATAAAAGCTTGTAAAAGTAAATAGATAGAAATTTGTAAAAAAAAAATTGCATGCATTGTAGAAATTAGATTATTTTTACGTTGTAGAAATGTAATTATTTTTTAGACAAAGTTAATTAATACAGTCAATAGCGCAACGTTATGAAATTCCAGTCTGGCTGAAAACCGATTTTCGACGCCAACTTTTGTCATTGTTGTAATAATAACATAATTACAACAATGCAGATATATCGAAGTTGGCACCCAAAACTAGTTTAACGTTTTTAATTAATATCTTTTTAATTAATTGCAATATCGGAATATAAATGGTCAAAACATGCATTGTCATCCAATCTAAATGTGTATACAAAATTTCAGCTCAATGTGGTGAAGATATCAGCTTCAAAATTGAGTTGCAAGATTCCACCCGAACAAAATACACACACACACACACACACACACACACACACACACACACACCACCACCCCCCCCCCACACACACACACAAGCTTGTAAAAAAGCTTGCAAAAAGTAAGTAATGTAATATGTTAATTTTTTACTGCTCGACTAAAACCAATAAAATTTAAAAATTCTAAAACTGAGATTAGTTTAAAAAAACTGAAAATGTAATTTATTATAATAATTAACAAAAATTCCATAACTTAAGCTATTAATATTTTTAAAAATCGAAGTATCTACGTTTAATATATAGTTTCTCTTAAAAGAGCTCAAAACAGAACTGTATACCATATTATATGTCCTTCCGTCAGTTGCAAATATGTGAAGATTTGGGCATTGGACACACCGATCAGGCTACATATAGTTGCCCATGGGAAAAACATTGCTTTTCCAATGCACCCCTGCTATCTGAAATGTTAGCTTTGTTAACAGCAACAGTAAAACTGGGAATATTGAAATCGTTTGAGTTGAAACGGTAGGTCAGTGGAGATACTTGGAATTCGAGGTATGATAACATTATCCCTTTTCATGACATATGTTAAAATATTGGCACCAAGTATATTCTACATCAGTTTTGTGATCCAAAGCCTCGTTCCTTTACATAGTCTTTACATTTAGTTTTAATTGAAGTTTATGTGAGGGTACACCTGAAAGTTCAAGTGAATTTAAGAACTCCGTGGGATATGAAGTACTTTGTTCATTATCCATGATTGTATTCATTGATAAATATTTCTTCATCCCCCCCTCCCCCGCATGTCGTTTAAATTTTCAATGTTGATTTTATGGACAATGTCATTGTTAGGCGCCAATATTGATCTTGCGCGCAACCACTGATGCCAATTTAAATTTTGTTGCAAGCCCGGGTAAATTTGAGCAATAAGATTTACATCATTTTCTGCTACATTACAAAATTCTTTGGAAGTAAAATATAACCTCCAGCATTTGCGTCCAAACATCCATAACCGATTTTCAATTGCGTCTCTGCATAATGTTCCAAATCTACGTCATTATGAAGATACACTCTCATATTCGTTTTCAGACTTAATTTTTCAAATTTTGCCCATAGGCTTGATGATTTAATAGAGACTGATTTCATCTGCGACAGAATTACAGGGGGAGTTTTTGAAAATTCACCAGCCGATATATAATAAAGTACCATTCATCCTATAATATCTGAACTATCTCGTAAATCCTGAAGAGTCCGATTTAAAGCTTCTATAACTTTCTTGTGAGACATTGTACTTTCATCCCACACTAAAAGCTTGCATTATGGAAGCATCCTGCTTGAGAGCTATTTTTTCTGAAACTTCAGATGAGTGAATCTTCAAATGCAAGGTTAAGCGATAATTTTAAAACGGAATGTGCAATACGACCGTTGGTCAGTAAAGTCGCGGCTATACCCGAAGAAGCCATAGCAACTGCTATATCTTCTGGGTTTTTCTGATGGTCATTAATAATAAGTTAAGCAAAAACGTTTTTTCGGTTCATCTAGGGGCGTCGAGAAAAAAAGAGTGCACCACTGCCGGATTCTATTTTGCGTAACACTTGTTGGAAAACGTGACTTTGTTCTGGAGTTAATTGAGGGATAAATTCTGTTACTTGATGTTGCAATGCTATAAAATCATAGTTTAATTCTCAAGCAATTTCATTATCGAAGCCATTTCCGTCGACACGTCTAGGAATAATCATTCCAAAATCATGTAGCTTCTTCCCAACCATTTTGAAAACCTTTATTGCGTTTCGTTGTAGATGTGTTGATTGAAAGGCATATTTGCTTGTATTTGCTGCAAAATATCTTCCGCCATGTAGTCTTCCTACTTTTTCCAAAAGGTTTGAGGATTAGAAAGACCGAAGATGAAATAAGTATTGCGTAAAGCTCCCTAATTTTATTCGGCGAGTGACATTGTATGCCTTCCTCCATAGTAATATCTAGTATATATATCTTCAAAGTAATACTTCCACGTAAAATATCTAGGTTCAGTATAAGTGAAAAATTTTGTGCAAAATATGAATATTGTATAATTAGATTTTTAAAAAATTCAAAGTGATAAACATTCGAAAAATCAAAACTTTTTATGAAACTGTCAATTAATATTACCATAAAATTTTCAATATCACGCGCGCAATTCGATAAAACTTTATTTCGTTTCCCTCTTTAAAATGTAATAGAAAATTTGCATTAAAATATCTGAGATTGTCGGAATAGAGAACTTCTTAGCCAAGTTGGCGATATTTCTCAAATTTTGAGTTTGACATTTAACAAACTTAACGTAATAAACGTTATACGTTTAATAAAAAACCATTTAAAAATTGCTTTTTGTAAAGATACTAAATTTCACTGTGTTTCAATTCACTGTGTTATAAATGTGAGAAATTTCCATTATTAAAATTTCCATTTTTGACCAAATGCATAATTTTGCGCCAACTTGGTGGGGAGTAAGCAAAGTCCCACGGTTTTACCCGCATAGTTTCCGTTCCCGTAGAAATATGGAGATAAAATGTACCTTATGTTACTGGCTGATAATGTAGCTTTCCATTAGTGAAAGAATTTTTAAAATCGCACCAGCCGTTTCTGAGATTAGCCGGAACAAACAGACAGACAAAAATTTTAAAAATTGATTTTTTGATATAAGTACCGTAAATACCTTTAAATGCATTTAGTAAAAAGCTGCTAATTTGAAATTACAAACAGACACTTCAATTTTATTTATTTATATAGATAAAGACAGCATATATTCATACAACATTATGAAATTCCCAGCGAAGAGGATGGGTAACGGCTAGCATAATAATATAGTATAATGACAAAGAAGAGTCCGTGGTAAGCTCAAATAAAATAGCATTGACTCAGCCTTTGTTTTTTTTAGAGTATATTTAATTAGATGTCAGTAATGAGCTCAATTAATTAAAGTTGTATTGAAATTATATGATTTTTCTGGAACAGGCGCAGCTTAAGAACCGAATAAGAAGGGTCTATGAAGACAGAAATTCAATTGAAGAGATCTCTGTGATAACATCTTTTTACAGGAGTGGATCGAGAAAGCACTATATGCACTCAGATAATTTTCTCTTAATGCAAGCAAGCGCCATCTGTTGTCTAAAATATTATTTATTATTGTGAATATATCACATGATTATTTTTCAAACCTCAGTTTAATCTGCAATTAATTTAGTTAATGAAAAATAATTTATTGTATTATAAAATAAATATGACTGAAAAAGCCAAATATATTGGATTTTGTAACTTTCATTAAAATATCTACACTTTTGCTTTGCGTGAAGTAAAATTAAAGCATAAAATATTAGAAAAATAACCAAAATTTTTATATAACATGTAAATTAATTCAACTAGATTTAAATTCTATTCTTTTTTCAAAAGAATTAAGTAACATGTCAACTTATCAAGTAGTTTTTTAAAAGTACCTTCTAAGAATAACTTTCTCAATATAATATAATGTATATTATTAATATTATATTAATACAACATTTAAGCTATTTTTTTCAACACACGCATTACAATATACTGAAATCAAATATAATCACCAGGATATCATATTTTAATTGCATATTTATGCCAAAAGTTAAATGATTAAGCTGAGTAATCTTATCGTAACAAATGTTATCAATATTTTGCAAAATTATATGTCGAATTTAAAAAAAATATTTTCAGTCATGTTTAATTAAAATAGTATTTTAATGTAGAAATACATTGGAAAATAACATATTAAAAAATTACGGGGATTATAAGTTTTTGTTTTATGCAAAATGAGCAGATTAAGTCTCTGTTATGTACATTCATTTCAGTCTCCATTTAAGAAAACAAAAGTATAAAAAATTGATAACAGAAAATTAAAAACAAATTAACTAATTAAAATAACAAGAAAGATAATAAAACAATTAACAAAGTGAAGCAAAAAATAACAAGAAATGAAAAGTAAAAATTATCCAAAATGTAAATAAAATGCAATAACTTCAGCAAAAATCATTCGACTAATACAGCAATACAAAAATAGTATAGGCTACTCAATTATTTCAGTTTCCATATTACATAACAGATAGAGCTAGCATTGTATTAAAAAAAACCTATCCCGCGTGCATATAGCTCTGTCTCGATCCACTCCTATTTTTACTCTCTGGCAAAAGAATTTATTTCTAAAATAGTTTTATTTGAAAATTATTATTATGATAAACAATTTAATTTAAGACAAACAAATTGTTCAAGGTATTCCTATAATTGTTTCACAGCACATCGGTAAAAAGCAATTGCGAAAAATGAGAATTATTAAAGATAATTCACAATTTATGGAAAAAATTATTTTTATATTTGGTGCTGCCATCTAGTGCTATAATTTATAACAATTTAAATAAATCCATAAATGAAATACAAAAAACAACAACCCTATTCTGTATTTATTCTTGAAAATTTTAGTGGCAGAAATAAACTAAGGATTTTTTTAATAAAAATAATTTTGCATTTTAGATATTCTATGGCTCAACAAGAACAAAACATTCCAAAACAATTTTTTAATACATCTTAAAATTTACATATCTAGACAGTAAAACAAGAAATTTGTGTTGTTTTTGCATTAATACATTAATGCTGTTCAAGAATTAACACAAAATAAAGTTTTAGAATTTTTAGAAGAGCATGATTAATTAAGAAAATAAATATTTTTATTCTTTTATTAGTAAAACAATTTAACAAACGAGTAACATAATATGTAGAAGATACGTCAGTGCAATTAGGTGTTTAGATACGAAATAAGTAATTTTCAAATACAATGGTTTATAAAAATTAAAATGATTAAAAAAATTTTAAGATATGCATAAAATAATTAAAACGAGAAATACGTTTATTCATTGTTTTGCTTTTTTTTTGTTCATACTTTTGTTGTTCTTTTTATTTTCAAAACAAAATTGTGTTCCATTTAAAAAAATCTTCATCGAAGAATGATACACATCCAAAGAATTAATAAAGTTATATTTACTATATTTCAAGCAAAAAAAATTCCTGTCAGAAGTGGGATTCGAACCCACGCCCACATTCGTGGACCAGAACACTCAACCAGTCAGACTGGTAAGGATATCCTTGAGTCTGGCGCCTTAGACCGCTCGGCCATCCTGACATACTGTATTTGGGATAAAATACAATATAAGCTATTGCAGTATATGAATGTTATGAGTAAAGGTAGTTATTTTTTTGCAAATTAGATTTTTCGTGCATAATTCTTTCTTTTTGTGCAACAAATTTCCTTGTGAAAATTTTTTTTTCAAGGATTGTCATTGTAATTTTGGGGAAACCCCACATTTTTAGAGGGAGAAATCATCTTTTATTTCTACTTACGGTGAGCCGTATATGCAAAAAAAAAGTGTTTGTGTGATTCAATTTAAATTTCAAGGGGAAAACTAATTAATGAAAATAAAAAAAAAAATTTGCAAATTTATTCAGAATATCATCTAGAAAAAGTAATTATCGGTTATCCTTGGTACATCTTGTCAAGCGTGTTAAATAAATTAAAAAAAGATTCTAATATCTAATATATAAAATTCCCCTGTCACAATGTTTGTAACCAAACTCCTCCGAAACGACTAGACCGATTCTTATGAAATTTTGTGCGTATATTCAGTAGGTCTGAGAATAGGATGTAAACTATTTTTTATTCCGATATTGCAATTAGTTGAAAAGATATTAATGAAAAACCTTAAAATTAAATTAATTGTTTTTCCCGTGTGTTGCGTATTTCGCCGTTTATTTCGCTTGGGGTCGAAAATCGGTTTCGCGCCAGATGTGTGACTTTTCTCTGTTCCACCATCGAAATCACCCTGCTCATGGGTTACAATAGCAAAATAGGTGTTTACAGCAAATCAAAAATCACCATATTTGGCGAGTGAAAAGTTTTTGTTTCCATTTTTTAAACATATCTTTAATTCAAAAATTCATATATTGCATCGGTTTATAAAACAAAAATATCCAAAATATTTGCGAAAATCTTTACTTCATTATCATTATTTCAAATAAGTGACACAAGATAAATGAAACGGCTTGACCGATTCTTTTGAAATTTTGTGCGTTTATTCAGTAGGAAACAGTTGTCGCCTGGGAATTTGATGTCATACAAATCTATCAATGCAGTTTGCGATACCAATGAAGCTGTAAATTATCCAGCAGAGTTTTTGAGCTCATTGGATTTTCCAGTCATACCACTGCACCATTTACAACTGATGGTTGGATCTCTGGTTATTTTGCTTCATAATTTGAACTCACCACGGTTGTGCAATGGCATGAGATTAGTCATGAAAAAATTGATTGAAAACGTTGTCGAAGTTAGCATTTTGAATGGCAAGTCCTGGGAATAAGATGTATTACTACCACGATTCCCTATTATTCCCATAGATGTGCCAATTGAATTCAATTTCCAATTAGATTGGCATTCGCAATGACAATCAATAAGTCTCAAGGCCAAACGAAGTCTGCTTATGGCTTAGATTGGGGCACACCGTGTTTTTCATACAGACCATTATACATGGCATGTCCTTGCATGGGTAAACCGTCCAGTTTGTGTAGGCTAAAGATGGACTCACTAAAAATATCGTACACTCCATTGCACTAAGAGACTGATAATGTTATTTTTCAATTGTCATAATTTGTGATTGAGATGTAATTTGAAATTTATTAGTTAAAATAATAAAAGTATAAATAATTCAAAAAATGAATGTTTAATGTTTAGTTACTTTTACAAGCCATCATCATTCACAGCTTTCCATTCCTCTTTCAGTTATATACCACATCCCCACACACTTAAAATGAGTTAGTTATTTTTTATTTGACTACCAAAATATTCACTAGAAATAATTTATATGGCAAAACGTTTGCCGGGTCAGCTAGTATATATATATTGTATTGATACATTTTTTGAGGGAAAATAAACCATTTATATTATTTAACGACTATAAAAACTTGTCATGTAGTGTCTTAAGCGCGGGATCATTGAAGAAAGTTACTTTTATGTAATTCATTAATCGCTTTTGGCTGTTAATGGATCATATATCTATCTGTATAATGTGACTAAAACAACATGGGTTCCAAATGGAACTTTTCTACTGTGTTATGGGAAGGGGGGCTACTATACAGGGACAATTATGAATACTCCACAAAATTATCAATTTTATAAGATATTGAAATAAAATGTCCATTTATTGGAAAGATTATTAAAAATAACTGGGAAATACCTTAATTTTATTTAAGGTTATAACAAAGCTATGAAATTTAAATTACAGAAAAAAAATTTCAATTCTCAAATTGCACTTTTATGAAAAAATGTAACGGTTGCTCCACTTTTGTGTTACGATATAACTTTATATTGAAAATAAAAATTTCATTAAAATATAGTCCAGTGTTCATAGAATATCACAATCTCAAATATTTATTTTGGTGATATTTCATTTTTCAATTGTATACATTTTAGAGTATGAAATAGATTCAATACCAATCAATTATATTACATAGATACATTAATTTGAAGAGAGGACCTTATTTTGGATGTAAACACATATATATATATTTCTGCATACATCTTACATATATCTCTTGAAATTATTTACATCCTTTAGTTTTAAACAATGGATAGACTGCATTATAATGAATTCACAATAATTATCACCTTTAATTTCTTTAACTTAATTTTATCATAGGTGAAAGAAATTTTTTTTTGGTGTAACAGTTACTAAAATTAGTATATTTATTTTGTGTATGGATTTATGAACTGTTCTCACATGGACAACACTCTGGGCAAATTAATCGATTTACAAACAATGTTTTAATCAAAAATGTATATTTATGTAGTATGTAATGCACTTCATGTTTTTATCCAAGTATTTCTTTGAGTATAGTAAAAACAGATGGATGAGAGTCCAACATATCTATGCAGGATACACATTGTGCTTAAAGAATAAAAGCTCTATGCGTTATTCAAATACTAAAACGATAATCAGTAACTTCTGCAGAAAACTATAGAGATTTATCCAATTAACAGAATTTTATTCATTCACGAGATACTTTTGCTTTAGATAATGAACTAGAAAAATATATGTATCCAAAGCAAAATTTTATTGGTGAATAATCATTCAATATATAGTTGGGACCCCGATTTAATGAATTCATGCTGAGCGAACATTTTGTTCATTAAATCAGGGTCCAAACCAAGCACAAATTTTTTCCAGTTGCCTTTTACAAAATCTGTAATGAGAGTACCAACACAAAAAATATCCATTGTCAGAAACTACATACTTTTCATTCCACAGCTAAAAAAAAACTATTCAATTATTACACACCAGTTAATTGGAAATTTTAAAATACTGAGTAATAGATTCTTGATAATCCTTTTGATTCCCGATTCGAAAGAGTTGTTTTTTGACTTTTTTTGCAGAGAAGGAAATGCTGCGTCATTTACATTCTGCGGCACATAAAGTATGTTTTCACAGTTTCCAAGCAATGTTAGGCATTAGAAAATGTAGCAGTTTTAATAGGAGTTTCATTATCAATTTCTGCATTTGAATCTCTATTCATAGGCTCCAACAAATCAACAATTTCCTCATCTTCAGTAGCACAGACAAACAGTCCGTCATCAAATGTAACATAATCATTAAAATATACCTGCTTCGAGGAGTGGGATGAGATAAAGGATTTTTCAGTCATATTCAAAACTCACTCGATACGTTACACTCATGACTCATCGGCAAAATTTAATAATGGTCTGCACCCTTTCCTGTCGAAATGTGCTGCTCACAAGAAAAATCTTTCCATGTTGTACAAAAAAAATATGTCATATTAAAAAAAAAAATCCAATTTGTTCTAATACAAACTAATAAAAAAAATTTGACTGTTGAAATAATTCGTTAATTCGGGGTTTATTATTTGTTGAATGAATTTTTTTTTTGCCTTCATTACAATTGTGGGAGAGAGAATGTTGTTAAAACAGGTCCGACAGTAATTCTTTTAAAAATTTCATTTTACTGTCTAAGCTTTTTCATTTGATTTGTTGAAATGAAACATCCAAATCTTATTTATATGTTGTAGAACTTCAACAACTACACTTCCAACATGCAGTTCAAAGAGAAAAATACCATAAATATAATATAGTAAGAAGTGATCAATTATTCATTTGAAAACTAAAAGCAAATGAAGAAAAACATAGCTGTAGAAATATATATATAAATAGGAAATGAAATAAGCATCTATAATTTTTACAGGAATGAAAGTGCTTAGTTATGTCTAAAGTAAAAACAGTTAAGGGTTTTAAAGGTAAGTGAAACTACTTGCAGCTTTTATTGAGCATCACTTATAACACTCAGAAGCAAAAATGTTTTTTAAACTAATCTAACTGTACAGTTATGAAATAAATTTATAATTGAAATTACTTAAAAATTTACTGAAAATACAAGTATGTAAAATTTTCTAAATAAACTTGATTTCCAATTGATGAAAAATAAAGAGGAATTATATAAAAATCGTAAATATGAAGATATTAAACATAGAAGAAAGATAAATATAAAAGTTCTTGCATGAGTGTTTTCTTAACATGTTAAAAGTTATTAAACAAATTTTTCTCACTTTAGCACGTATACACACACACTATCAATCTTTAACTTAAAAGTTTTGCATCTACAGAGCAAAAGAAAAAAAACTTAATGTCTTTTCAAAGCACTTTTCTAATTTGCTAAGATTTTAAGATCATTTGCAGCATTAAAATAATTCATTTAGTAGAAACTTGCAACATAACTGGAAAATGCATTTATGCTACTAAATAAATATTAATTTGTTTATTGAATTGAAGATTAACAGAGTTATTTGCAATGTTCTAGAGTTTCAAATATAAATACTTGAGTTACTTTAAGAATGTCACTTCATTCATTCAAATAAAAAGCAATAATTACAATATTAATCATAAACAAAAAATTTATTTTACAGAAGAAAAAAAAACCCCATTTTATTCCCTTTTTAAATTTCTTTTTATTTGTGAGTCACAGCAGCACATTGCAGGGGAGGGGGGGGGGAGGGCAGGATCCTAGGGGGCCCAAAGGTTATGGTTTTGCAATCCATTGTAAAAAACCTTGCTTGAGGCGCCAAAACTGTTTTTGCAGGGGGCCCTAATATTCTTTATTATGCCACTGGTGAGTTAAGCCTTTTTTGAAAGTGTAAGTTGATAAAACAAGAAAAACTAAATCAGGTCAGACAATTTACTATTTATTTAACAATAAGTGGTCATATCAATCAACATTTACATTTTTTTGGTATATTTAAGAAATTAAAAATACACTATGCAAAAGCTGTCATGTACGATGCATATTTCAAATATTTTACTCACACAATTGGTGTTTGACAGTAATAACCCCAGTTTGTATTAATCACAAGCTGGAGAAATGGAGTATGCTTATACATATATTTTATAACTATTCATACAAATTAGTTTACAGCAACTAAATAGAAAAAAAGAGACACATTCAACAACACGCTGCCATTAGAAGTTTTCTTCAAATTGACAATAGCAATAATGAAGCAATACTGACTTCTTTAAATGTATATTTAACACTATAAATGTTTCTGTATATTGTTCTAAGCACATAATAAAAGTTGTACCTTTAATATGGAACAACAGAACACATTGGACTAGACTTGATGAGCAATATCAACAAGATGAATCAACAAATAAAATAAAAAAGACGTTTTTACAAAATATATTTTAAGTTCCAAATCTTTTATAATATACATGAATAAATATAACAAACACCCAAAATTGCCATTTAGTAAGTCTCAGAAAAATTATTGATAGGATGAAAAACAATTCAACTATTCTGAGAAAAAAAATTTTTTCCTATCAACACAATTAAAAAAATCTTTGTTCCATAAGATATATATAAATAAAATTTTAAATGGAAAATAATTATTCTTCAACAAAAAGCTCAACTACCATTTTACATTCATAAATGGAGACCACAAATATTTTTATGAATTAAGAGCAATATATATTTCTCAATTTTATAAAATATATATATATGTGTGATTCATGCTTTGTTGAACAGTAGAATATATAATTTTTCCACAATTAACTTTACAACAAATGTTGTTTTCATAAGCAATTATTATACATGTTATAATTCAGAATAGGTCTCACAAACAGCGATTATTGCATTATTCCATTTAATAAAAACCTTTTAGCCTGAATTTCATGAATATGAGAGAATAATCATGTAAAATGGAACTCATTCTGGAATTGCATAACATGAGAAATTTACAGCTGCCACAAAACTTTTTTAAACATGGGAAGGTTCTCAATGAACTATTCATAAATGCGTCAAAGTTTTCAGCATTTTACAAAGCAAACTAATTTTGCTTGCTCATATTAATGGACGGTGCAGAAATAAAATGTTTAAAAAATAATATTAGGAATCCATTTATAAAAAAATAGGCATTATACAGGTTAGAAAAATTTGATCTTGTGTGAAAAATTATTTTAACCATATTATCAAAGAAAAGAATAATAATGTTACTTTTTAAATCTTTAAAATTGTTTTTTTTATATATAATTTAAAATAATACTTAATAATTTGCTATTGCATATAGGAATGCATAAACTATGAATTGTTATAAGAAGGACATATGATTTTGCTTCATTTTTCATATTTAACAAGGGGATAAAATAACTGCACACGCAACAAACTTTACTTCGCTTAGCAATTTAATTCTGAATATTTACAAGCCACATTTTTGAAAAACTACTCTAAATAAGTATTAAATATTAATTTTCATGTTAGTGAAACATCAACCTAAAGTTAAAATTTTTGAATACTATTAAATAACAAGGCTAAATTAAATCAACAGTATATATTTTTTACCTAAATTTGACGTTCTCTTTTATGTGACTTCTCTTTAATAATAAAGTATATCTGACAGGCATAAATTAACACTTTTTATACTTTAAACACATAAAACAGAGTATACAATTATGTTATACAATTTCTAAATTTATATAAAGTTTTATTCCTCAATATTTACAATCAAGAATTTAAAATTAAAAAAAAAACAGAAATAAAGTTATTTAGTAATCAGTTAATATACATAACATATTAACAAAATTAAATTAATTCAAAAACAATTAGTTAAAAAAATTATATTGATGTTTAATTTTTTTAGTGAGGTAAAGTTTAAAATGTGACCAACAATTCATTTTTTTCTTTTCTTCAAATGATGTCTTCCAGTATTTTTTTTAGCACAAGAACTCTAATTAAAAAACAGTTAAGTCAATTAGGCACAAAATGTTGGTCATTAATTTTTGTTAAAGTTATATTTATAAAAAATATTTAACAGACAAGCACATATTTTAGCATTACTCAAACAGCAGGATAGCAAGAAAATCTTAATATGCTATTCAAAGTAAAACAAAACACTTATGATTCAATTCAGCCTTGCTTAAGCTAAAACTTTCTTCTACACATTAAGTAATAAACAATGGTAAATATCATTGCTCTTAATTAAAAACACTGATGAGCAATATTATGAGCAGGAATAACAATGCCTAGCTTCTTAATAAAAATAAAACAATGAACACAAGACTTTTACAGTAATTATCCTGCTCAACAGTTTTTATCCATTGGCATAAAAGTTTTACATTTAACAAATAATATAAGGAAATAATTATATTTACATCATACATTATTCATTATTTTATGAATCATTAAGACAAAATGGCAGGATTCAATATATGCAGACATTTATTGGGATGAGATCAAATGGATGAGCACTGATTATATCATTTTAAAACGCTTCCTAAGTCACTAAACTTTACAAAACAAATGCAAAATGTACACCTTTCAGAATTTACAAGAACAACTGGTGTAACCACAAACATTTAAAGAAAGTTTTAAATTATAGCATATTTCTCAGAACAGTTAAGTACTTTTGACAATTTTTTTCCTTTTCATATTATTGTCCAATATCCCCCCCCCCCATTCGAATAGAGAATGCATGTTTCCATAGTACGATAACAGTATTTCACCTACAGTTTGCATAATAGTAAAAATCTACAAAAAGACATTTCAAGTAAATTGATGCTAATTTACAGTAAGCAATATGAACTTAAGTGCATTTACACTTATATATTGATCATATCCAAGCTAATGAATTGCAAAGGTGTAATCTAATTTATTAATTTGCACCCTGTTTTGCTCAAAAATAAGAGAAAAAAATAAAGTATAAAATAACTAATTAAATATAAGAAGGAGAAATCTTTTTTAAAAAAAATTAGGTTTTAATAATACAAACAAACTTTAAATGAGAAAAATAAGTTATTTTCAAGAGACAATAACTATTAAATGTTAATATTATTAGATTACAAAGAAAAAAATTCTGCATGAACAATTATTTTTAGTCTTCAGAAAAAAAGCAAAGTTTGTAATTCTCTCTTCCTCTGAATATATCAAACAATCTTTCAAAAAAAAAAAAAAATGTTTTCATTTTTTTTAAAGAACTTTTTTTTTTGGCACTAACACTATTTATAGTTAAAAGTTGAACAACAATTGTAAACCTGAATTTAAAACACTTGAAAAGTTGATGTACATATTCATCCTCCACAAGAACTTAACAAAAAGCTCATATAAAACTGGTTTTTCTCTATAATATTTAAGCAAATAAGATAATTATACATTCATTTCATGGTTACACCATTTCTATTTTACAAGAGCAGCAATTCTACAGATATAAAGTTGCATGTGATGGAAATATCAAGGTTTAAACAACAATAGCAACTATCCAAAGGTTCCAGTCAGCTGCATTTGTGAATTATCATTTTGTGAAGTCCCTACAAATGAAAGAGGGGAAAAAACAATACTTAACAATTAAGCACAAATATATTCTTAAAAGCATAAAAAAATAAATTTCTCTCATAAAATTTAATGAATTAATTTTAGTTAGATACTATATTTAATATAAAGACTAAAAAAAAAAGGATAAAAGGTTTAATTAAAATTGTAATTATTATAATTTATAACAAATATTCAATATTACACATGAAAATGCTAATTTTCTAAAATACAAATGTGAGATTTCTAAACACAATTTAGAATTAACACAATTCTATATTTTAACCCTAACTATTTTATGCAAAAATTTTGTAAAAAAATCCAATAGCTGATATAATACAGTAATTATTTGTACAGTAAAATAAATTTTCATCTTTAAGCAATTTATAACGTACTTGGGGCATTTTAAATACTAATAATGAAACTTCAAAAAATCATACTGCCTTGAAAATAACAAATCAACATCAGACACAGAAGATAGAAAAACTATCAATATCAGAAAGCTTAAAAAAAATTACTTCTTTCACACCATGCAAGATCACTTGGAAAAATAGTCTCAGTAAAACAAAATTTTACTAATACATATTTTTCATAAGAAACATAATTTTCAATAATTTCATAATTCAGATACTCAATTTATATTAACAGAAACATTCAATTTAACATTAATATAAATTCAATTTTAATAAATCTCTATAAAGTACTTGAAATAAAATATACAAAATTCTTTTAAAAAATCTTTTTAGTTTTACACATTTTTAATTTTGGGTAGGACATTATTCCTCAGCTTATTATATTTCTTTAATGTCAGACTGAAAAATGTTTATTAGCATAAAAATTGTGCCTTAATTTTTTTTAGTAATTACATAAACACTTGACGATCAAGAAAATTTCTAGCAGATTAAAAATTATTGAAATAATGGTTATTCATTTAATCATGGCAGTGCTAAGAATGCAATTGAAGAAAATTATCAGCAACACGTACGTTGCATGCAGTATGAATAGTAAATTTTTCTAATATATAATCATACCATTAATATTCTTCAAAAGTCTTTTAATTATGTACGTGAACAAATTTGTTGTAACATTATTCATAATATTAAAACTTCTCAAACAGATAAGAATGAAACACAAATTATTGAATTAAATTTTTTTTTTATATTAGTCGCCAAATACAAGAGTAGGATATATGCTGCTTTAAAAGTCTTTTGGTAAGTACAAAAATATGCTCTTTAGAAAAAAAAAAGATTGAGGGGGGTTAGGAAAAGGGACTCTTTTATTTTCTAAACTTGAAATTTAAGCTTTTTATGTATTTTTTTAACAATACAATCAGTATACATATTTGGAATGAATGAACAAATACATACACATGAGGGGACGAACCAAAATATTTTAATTCATTCATTTAAAAATCTTTTCATATGAAGGGAAAACATTTTATAATAGCAGCAGAAAATTAAAAAAAGGATGTTTTCTCAATAATTTACGAACATAAATAAAACAAAAATAATTTAGCTTGCATAGCTTAACTATTTATCATTCAGCATTTAAGTAATTTCTTTTTATTCATTTCCCAAATTAAATACTAACTTATGTTTAGAAATGTATTCTTTTTAAACTTCAAAAAATTTATAATACACAATTAACTGAATTATTATACCAAATATTAACCTAAGTTTAAAAGTTTATAACAATGATCTACCAAGTATCTCTAATTCACAAGCATGAAAATAAGTAATTAAATTGAAAGAAAAAAATAATTATTTACCTGCTTTTAAAGTGGATTGTACAAATACTGGTGTGGTTATATCATCAACATGGCCATTTTCAGTATCAGCTAAAATAAATAATTTACGATTAAAAAGTTGCGAGTTCAACAGCAAATTAAATGAATTATGAAAATTACACAATGACATTTTCTTCTACACATCACATTGCATGTATAATATCGAAAAAAAAAAATGGTATTTTAAAAATATTCATTGTTTTTATTTTTATGTAAAATTTTTTTTTATAAAACAAAAGTAAAAAAAAAAACTACCTAATTCAAACTCAAATCAGCATTGTTTATAAAATAACCAACTTAAATATGTGAACTTTTACACACTTTTGATTAGCTTAGTTAAGAAATGTATGAACATGTTCTTCATAAATTGAAACTAACAAAACATTTAATCTGAAATACCTTTGAAAGTTTCAAGATAAATTTCTATTTATGTAAATCTGGATGTTTTTATTAACTCACTTGAATTTTTATTAAAAATGGAAGAACCTTATATAATTTTTCAAAACAAAAAGCTAGAAATATTTCTACATATGAATGAGTTAAAATAAAAACTAATTTCATAAGCTGAAATTTTATAAATAATCTCTCATTTAAGAATACAGTTTTGTGTTTTTTAATTGAATAGAATAATTATCCCGTTATAAAATTAGTATCCAGTGTTTAATTTGAAACAAACTGATTGAATGAAATTTTAAATGTGTACCTTCTGCATTGTGACATGTTGGAATGCAAAGAGAGAGGTTCTTCAGCTCTAGCTCCATATTCTGTAAAATAACCACAAATATATTAATACAGTAAAAATAAAAAGTAATAAAACTATAAACAGTTATATATTCATACCTGAACTTTTATGTCACGAGAACCATACATTTCTTCAAAAGCTTGATGCAACATGTTTTCCACAAGTTCAGATGAATTTTTATTAGTTAAAATATATGTGGTAGGAATTTGATCAAACTAAAAAAATCAAGAACAATTTGGATTATTTTCAAAAATTTTAGATATAACAAAAATATTTTAGATAAATTTATTTATAAGAAGAAAAAAAAAAGGGCAAAATAATGCAATTACCTTTTTCAAGAGGGCAGCTAGTAGCACCAAAACATCATGAGTTTCTTCTAATGATTGTAGAGCATTATTATTATTAAGTTTTTGAATGCCACCATGAAAGATTTCTTTGTTGATTAATTGTTGAATGGCATCTGAAATCTAAACACAAAGCAGCGAATGAGGTTATATACTTCCACAGAAACAAACCATTTCTAAATTCAATAAAATAGTCACTAAATGTTAATTTGGGCAAATAAAGTAGAATCATGATTTGAAACATAAATAATAATTATATAGTAAACATTAATATTCTAAAGTAAAAATTTTTTTAATTCAATTTTATATTATTATTCATTTCAAATACACCAGAATGATTAGTTAATGAATAGTAACACATATATTTATTTTATAAAAAACACTTCAGGTTCTTTTTTTCGTTCAATTAATATAGAAATATATATATATATTAATGTTTTTTTTTTGCTTAAACATAAACAAAATTTTTAATTTAAGCAATAGTTGCTATTATAAAAGTGAACATAATTCTATAAATTTCAATTAAAATTTACATTTGTCATAATGGGCTATTATTACAAAATTCAGTAAAATATTATATTAATTACATTTTAGAGCTACATATTTAATATCAAATTCAAAAAAAATATTATTATTAATATTTTTTGTGACATAGAAATAATGAAAGATTTATTTTTAATCTCAGTGGAATTCCTATGAGTTTTGCCTAAAGAGAAAGTCAAGTTTTTAATTGTTCACCTTGTTGACATAATATATCCTTTAATATTCAAATTAAAATCAAACATAATTAGTTTTATAGTTGTGAATGCCACATATATTTAATTACAATCCCACAACTGATAGTTTAGATTAGACATATGCTTTATTTCAATAAGCTTGCTTTAATTATTCTATGTTACCTACTATGAGAAAAATCTGTCTCAATGTTGTTGTTGTCATATCTTTCCCAAAGGGAAGGAATGAAAGTTGTCAGAGCCTGTGAGACACAGGTTGGACTTCTTAACGATAGATGGCAACACCACCTATCTCCACCTCCACAATTTAAGCATGGAACTAAAGGGGAGGGAAATATTTTCCAGCCCCCTGCACTCGTGGTTTCTGCTGTGACCACCCACAAGACTTTCGGACCCACTGATTTAACGAGTACGTACTCTGTGTGTACTCGGTGGCATCAGGCATCGAACCCAGGCCCTCCGATCTGGAGTCCGATGCTCTAACCACTAGGCCACCCACGGCCCCATTTGTCTCAATACCATTTGAATTTAAAAGGTAAATAACAAGTGCCTAAAAAAGAAATTACAGAATGTGTTTTTTGAATAACAGGCATGTTCTCTTTTTTCTTTATGAAACATTTGATTAATGTTAATCAAATTTTGTGTATTAATGAGATGGATAATTACAAATAATGATACTATATCAAAAATGTATTTTTTCTTCTTCTTATCACCTCTTTCCCCCCCCCCCCCATAAAAATTTTCATGAAGAATTTCTTTACAAATGTAAAGGAGGATTGGGATTCGTGAGGGGGAGACAAAGGAAGAGGAATTGGAAACAAGAATTTTTATGGTAAAACAAAGTGATGCAACAATTCATTGATTCTAATTTAAATAAATAATACATAAAAATAAGATTTCAAAAATAGTTTTGTGCAGTTTAATTTACAGTTAAGACCATATGATGCTAAAATTTTCATGCTTTTTTTGTTCTGTTGTTGCAATTTTTTTTAATGTAGCCATTCTATACATGACAATACTTAAACTTATTTTAAGTTGCATTCTTTGTAAGAGCAATTTAAAATAAGACAGATAGAATTAAATACTTTAATGAAATATTATACACACACATTTTATACTCAGTTTTTTTTTAAAAAAAATTGTTTCATTTCTTTTACACTTAATTTATATATCCATGTTTTTCCATACTCTACAAGAAGAATTCTATGATATTATTGAGTTTTAAGTACATACATGCATGGTAAGAACATTTGTAGCAAAAAAATTCAAATTAATTTAATTTCTCAATAATCATTTTACTTACACATTAGGAGAAAAATAATTGCAGAATTGTATTTAACATTCATAATACCAGCTATTAATGTTACTCTTTTTTTTTAATGTTCCTTAAAAATTTATCAAAAAATTCTTTTGTTTGTTATGAAATGATGCGCAAAAAAATACTTACAGATTTATTGACCAAATCTCCCATTTCTCCTGTTCCAGGCATTTGAAATGAATGAAGTTTATCAGGATCTAATTGATCTAATCGAAGTGTCAAATTTGAGTAAATAAATGTCTCCAATGCTGATATACGAGACTGTTAAGAGAAATAGAATATAAGATCATATAGGATAAAAATCTTAGAAGTTTTGAAATGTTTAAGTTCCATTCTATTAAATAAATTTATAGGTTATAATTTCTTCCCCATTTGAGACTTACCCCCCCCCCAAATTATGCATATACTGCATTTATTTAATACAAATTTAAATTGAAACACCAAGCAAATTCTGGAAGACTTACATTGTATGAGTTTGTAGCATTGTTTATCCATACAATAGCTTCTTTCGCAGTCTCTACTTTTGCAGGAAGTTCACTGTAAGCACTAAGCTGGTTATTTACAGAGGTATTCATTTTGTCAACCACTTTCACAATATCCTTAATTTGCTAAAATAAAAATTAAATAAATTAAAAAAATACTTCAAGAGGGTTTTTTATTATACATTTTAAAAACATTACTAAATTTCACAAAATACATTTTAAACAACTGATAAAGCATTTCATTTTATTTTCTAGCTTTAGAACACACATAGAAATAATAAAGTTTTTTAAAACTTAAAAAAACATTAATACAAAACATGTGATTTCTCCAACAATTTCCCTTTCTAAATTGAATCTAAAAAAATTTGTTAAGGGAACAAGTTTAAAGCATTTTATTTAATATAAGAATACAAGAACAGCTTTCTCAAACTGCTTAGTAAGAAATTACACTTTATATTAAATTGACTGTAGAAATCTCAATTATTTAACTCAGACACTATTGGAATTACATACAACTAAATATATATAACAATCCTTAAACTTTAACATACTTTATATATATGGCCATAATTTCTTTTTTGTTTTTGTTTTATAATCTTGCAGATCAATTGTAAACTTACTTTAAATTTCTGAAAATTTAGTGACAAGCCAAAAAATTAGTAGTCTTTTAATTATGTTTTCTCTAAGTATAAATATTTAAATAATACAGGATACATACAAACACAAGTATGTAAGAATAGTTTAATAATTATGAGTATCACAAATGCTAAAGTTCAAACATTTATTAAGGTATGTGAATTATCTTGTATTTGTTCTTTACTTCATTTATAACTACACATATAAAACTTAAATACAATGATACAAATACATTATCATTTATTGAACTAATCAAATAAATGCACATTAAAAAAAATCACCATGAAGTGAGAGTCTTACAAGTAATAAGCTTTAAAAGAGAATAAAAATAATGCATTGCACAATTTTTTGATCTTTCAGCATTTAAGAGCTTGCAATGTGGTAAAATGCTTTCTTTAAAATAATTTAGACAAGAGTGAAATTAGTTGAAATGTTAAATTATACCAATCATTTAATTTATAATAAATATCTGAGCACAAATTTAGAAAATTTATCATATAAATATTTTACATTCCTATCTTACAAAGGAAATATAATTCTTTTTTTTTTAAAAAAAAATGATACATCACACTAACTTAAAAAAAAATCTAAACATTTGTAACTACAACAATTTAACATAAAAAGAAAGCAAACAATTAGTGACTAAAGACAAGAGAAAATGTTTAACGAAAGTTAAAATCACTATCTAGAATAATTATAATAAAATACTTTGGATATTAAGAAACCATTGTAAATGGTTCACCAACATTAACAACTTCATTATGAAATAATGAATAAGAAAGCTTTTTGATACAATTTATACATATATAAATGAATGAAGTTATTTCTAAACGAAATCTCATCCATTTATACTACAGTACTTGGAGGATAACTTTTTAAATAAAATTATGAAGCTTTCAATCTTTCTCTCAATAAACAGGATTAATTGTAAGAAAATTGTATAAAAAATGTTCTGTCTACTCTGTAAATTTTTAAATCAGTTTTTTTAAACCACATATTCAGCACTGCTTGTCTTCCGAAGCCAAAAGATGACTATGAACATGAGCCTTGTCTCCCAGAATATCAAAGTATAAAGAACATAGTTGCTTCTACCTATAATCTTTATACAATACATTTTTTAGTATCACTAACAATTCAGAAAAATCGTGTGTCAATGCTCTGTATGCTATAGAGTCAAAGAGAATAAGCTATCTGTACTTAAAAAGTTCTTACACTTTCTTGGATAAAATTTAATTGCATCAATCTGACTGGACTTCCCTAGATACCCCCCCAACATAGACAATTTATTCATTTCTGCTATTTTCAAGGCTATAAATTCTCCTCTGCAATTTTATCAATACATGTCACTATTAACAACTTATTGAAATCATGTTGGGACTGTCTTAAAATTTCAAAAGATGCAAGCAAGAAGAATTTGAAGTATTAATGTAAAAGAAACAGTTTAGAAAACACTGCCCTCCTTTTGGTACCTATAACTTAAAAAGCCTATTTTTAAAGCATATTAATCAACTAATTAGATGATGATTCAAAAGAAGCATAGATAAAATAAAGTAATATTTTTCAAATTAATAGGGCAGTTAAAGATTTTACATTTAATTTAATTTTACTAATAATAGCTTCTTTAAAACAAAAAATTGCTAATCAATATTGCATATGAGATAAAATATTTTTTACACTATTTTATATCATCCAAAATTCTTTCATAATTATAATGCATAGAAGTGAAAAGTTTACAAAATTGTGCATTAAAGTATAACACACACACACAAATTTCTCAACTTATTGGGTTCATTACATTTGAATCCCTATTTTCACAATTTAAGTACTGATTCAGAAAGCTATTAAACTAAATTCTTGAATACAGAAGCAGTGTATGTACAGAGAGAGAGGTTCAATATTAATATATATCTTATACACATACAATTTTGAAATGTTAATAAAATTACTAATTTATTTTTCAAAATGTTTTAAAATAAAAATTATTAATTTGTCAACTTATTTACAACTACTTAATTTTTATTAATTATTTTAAATTTAATTTGTACATTTTAAGTAGTCAATTGGTTCAGAAAATAATTTGACTTTTTTTAAAGAAAAGAAGAGAGGGAAAAAAATAGGTTAAACTTTTCCACTGAAAAGAAGATAAATATGCTGACCTCTTTCACATTAAGTAAAAGAACTGTATAAAGTTAATTTAAAAAATCATGCCCATTAATATTACACATCAGTGCCATTATAAAATATATTAAAGTATTTTACATACATAGCAACATTTTATTTTGAAGAATTCTTGAAATTTTAGTTGTTAATGAAAATTAGTCTTATAATTATCAGAGCATTTTAAAAATTAATGAAGATAAATTTGTATCATAATTTAATGCAAGATATATACATACTCCCTGAACAGACTCAACACGTTGATTTATCTCTTGAAAGGTAGCCTGAATTTTTGAGTCTTTGGCAGATATATTTCCAGATGATTTTGCTTGATAATCAGAAGAATTTGTTAAATCTTGTATGGTTAGCTATAAATATAATTATATAATAATTATAAATTAAAGCACAGTATTTGAATTTTCATTAAAATTTGATTATTAAATTTAAAATGCGTGCAGTATTTTATATATATTGTTTATATATAAAAAGTATTGATTAAAAAAATTAAATTTAAATCTATGTGCAAATTCTTGAAAAAAAAAAGAATACAAGAGAAAAATAGCTTGATGTAAATCATGTATGTCAAAAATTTACAAATTATTAAGATTAATTAATGTGACATATAAATTACTTGTAAAAGTTAAGTAAACAATTTAAATAAAAAAAATTAAATACAAAAATATCTGAGATATTTTACAAGGAGTTGTCCAGGAAAAATATTACAGAGCGTGGATCCAACGACATTGATCAAGCCACTAGAGATCACCTGCAAGTTTCCAGTGTAGGATCCGATGTATAAAAAATATAGGTGTTTTGAGCTTGATTCAGTAGAAGTTAGCTTATTGGTGTATGACATAGTTATATTTGAGCGTATTTAAGCTGTCTTAGATTCAGTTGAGGGTCTGTAGTGGTATCCTCGTGTTATAGAATCTCACCTAAGCATTCTACTGCTTGATCACCTACTTTAATTAGATTGTCATTGTGCCTGATTGATATTTGGAAATAATAAATTGATTAGATTGAAATCATGTCTGTGGATCATTCAGTTTCTCCCACACACCTAGCCGGGTTTACAGGTAGACAAGGGGGTTCAGATGTAAGCAGGAACCGACCGCTATCACAAAGTGCAAGTGTTGTTCATTAAATAAAAATAAATTGATATTGGATATAGTTTATTTTTTAAAAAATGTTATTAAATGGTTTTAAAAATATATAGATCAAATTAATCAATTACATATATTTAGGTTAGAGCACTTGGAAATTTTGTTTTCCTCCAATATATTCGATTTCTTTCTCTTACAGAAGAAACACAAATTTTTAGTATATATAGCATCGCTTTTTCAAAATGCATTCATTAGCATAGAAGAAAAGTGATACTATTAATATAATAATTAAAATGATTTACAAAATGGAATGTAAATTGAAAAATTATGTAATTAAAATATCTCTATTTAAACTTCTAAATGATAGAAACATTCCATTGATTTATTCATTAACAAAAACCAAAATTAAAAATTGTGTTAGAGACAGATCTGCATTTTTTATAAGACCAATATAGCAAAGCATACAAAACTGTAATACTTCTTAAAAGAAAACAATGGTTTATTTTAATTAAAATGCCAGGAAAAACCCACCAAATATTTCTTGAATGGAAAAGGTAAAAAAAAAATTCCCTTTCTAAAATAACATTTTTACAAAAAAAAAAAAAAAAAAAAAATTCCAATTTATTATTTATAGTATCTTAGTTGGAGGTGGGAGTAAAGCGATGCATCATTTTATGAAAATGATTTTAATTCAACTAGTTTAAAACAGATAAACTTTAATGTAGAAAAATGTTGTAGAGCTGTCAACATACAAATCAACCCCATACTGAAACAATTTTTAATTATCAACCATTATTATAAAATTTAAAAAAAAAATGAACTATCACTTTTAAAATTAAGTAAAACATCATTAACAAATTTCAACAATGTTGCAGCAGAATCGGCATTAAAAATATAAGAGAGAAGAGCAAAGGACGAAAACTTAAATTTATACTTACTTTCATAGAATCCAACTCGCCAGACAGATTTTGCCATGTTGTTTGCAAATTAGATTGTTGATCTTTGAGCTCTTTAACATTACTTTCAAAAGCATTCAATTTACTGCCAAAATTTGCTACACTCTGAAATAAATGAATACTATAAGTAAGGGAAAAAGGTAATCCGAACACAAGATCATAAATTTAAATATTTTTATACAGACATTTAGGAACTAATTCTATTTTTCTCAACATTCATCAATATATTAAGCATATATTTTTATCAAATAAGTAACATTCTTAAAATGGAAGAAATTAAAAGAAAAAATTTTTTCCATTCACTCAAAAAATAACACTGTAAAGAATATTATAATAAATAATTAAAGAATTTCTATGCAATTAAGAGGGAAACTAAACACATCTGGATATTTTTTACTTTTGCAAAGAAATTCAACAGCAAAAAAAGTTTTGAAATACATTTTTTTTTTCCTTTTGGAAAAAGGAGGAAATTTCTTAACTCTCACTGCATAGTGCTACATGTACTTCGCCTGTGGAAATGGAGGGATGAGCAGCGAGATGTTAAACTTGAAAATAATTCAAATGATTTTCAAAAAAATTAATGCCAATAAATTTAACTATATAGCTAACATAAATTAAATTCAGTGTTCAAAGTATACAAACCTCAGATAAAGAATGCATGTCTTTTGGCAGTTGTTGTATAGCAGGTGCTGATGCTATGCTCGCTTTCAAACTGGAAGCAGTCTCTTTTAAGAGTTTAACCTACAATAAAATTTTTTAATCAATACTGAATAAGTATACAATAACCATGCTTTAAATTTTAGTAAAATTTTTGTGCTATGCACTTCAATTTTAAAGATTTCCTTTGAATAACAGGTATTTAAAAAAAGTTCCCATTTATCAAATATTATGTTAAAATATTCAATTTCATTACTAAAATATCAAAAACCATATAATAACCAATGAATGTCATATTTATGTAATACCAATGAAATACAATTAATATGTAACCATAGCTAATCAAAAGAACTAAAATTGATACATATGCCTGGTATTGCATTTATGTTTACTGAACGAATTAAATATCTGGATATTATTAAATATTTACTTACCAATATATGATAACTATTTTTCAAAATTAATGATTTTAAGTATATGTGTGTTTCTAAAGCCAGGTATCTCTTAACATTTTTTCATTTTATTACTCTTACTTTTTTTAAATTTGATTCTTCATGCCGTATTTTTCTTAAGTGATGATTTTTTAAAAAAATATTTATTGATGGCTTTTGATTTCTTTTGTACAAACAGAAAAAAATGCAATAAGAGGGAAATGGAAGGGCGTGAGGTGAAGAAGTACCATGAGATTATAAACTAATTTCTTATTGTTGAACTGTGATTCCTACTTTTTTTCTCATTACAACAAAATCTAGGGTTCCTAATTAAAAGCACTAAACACAACTAGCACAGCCAGGCCATCATGGAATACTAACTGGGTGCTGTCTCATTAGTATAATACTTATGTAAGTATTTTAATGCAGATTTTAAATATAATCCAGTTATAATCGAGTCAGGTGACATGTGCTCACACCACAGAAGAAAGTTGGAAAGATACTACAAGAAGTAGAAAAGTTACCATTTTCATTGAAATCAAAGATACTATCTACATCTGCAAAATGAATGAAGAAACTTATGTTATTGTTTGGATCGTGAGAAGATGACACATATAATATTCTGGTATATTCAGTTTATTGAAGTTCAGTAGCTGAGTAATAGCATATCACACTTCCAGGCCACAGGGAAATAAATGAGGGGTTGGGTTGATAAATGAGTACCAAGCTTGCCATGGGAAATAAACATGGGGGGGGGGGAGTTTCCCATCAGATTGACCACCTGTTTGGAACATCTGCTCATGCACCTAAGTGCCCAAGATCACGAAAGCTGAGACAGACACAGTAGATCTTGGCTCTCATGCCACTGAGTTTAGTTTAGTATATTTAATTTATAATTAATTTTAATATCTTATTTGCAATACAACTTGATACAAAAATAATGTATATTACTACTTATTTTGATTCCTTTTATGTATTATGCATAGGATGTAATGTGGCATTTGGAAAATAATTTTACCTCTAGTGCCAATCACATGGTCAAAATATTCTAAGAGGAAAGGGTTTTATAAATATTTGGCAACCAGTATGATACACTTTTTCATTTTTTATTACCACTTCAGAATTATATTTGTCAAAAAAGTAAGTGGGCTTCTAAGGACTACTTACCTGGCATGATATTAACATGCCATGACTATCAACAGAACCTCACATAGCCAGCAGTCAACATATAAAATAATTTATATGATAAAGTAAAAACAATTAAATTAAAAATGGATTTTTTTTTTTACTAGCTTAAAAACTGAGGAAGGGAAGAAAGGATATTTAATTCTTTAAACATTCCAATATTTTCAAACAAAATGATATTCAAGAAATTTTTTATTGCTTTTTATATTGTTTGTTTTGTTTTGTACAGTTGATAAAGTTCTCACATATATAAATAAAGTAAATTATAGAAAAAAATAAAATATTATCTACCACATAAGTACTTAAAACTAAAGCAAAACAACATTCTATAAATAATACATAAGCTTTTAAATTTTATCAATTAATTAAATATTAAGTCTACTGTAAAGTTCTGTCTGCATTTAAAATAAAACAAAACAATAAATTTTTCAAGCCTTGAATAAATTTTAATGAATATAATTGCTATCATTACTTATGACTTCCTGCCGGCAATTTATATGCCTTTTTTTTTAAAAAAAAAATACCTATTCCTAGAAGTGAAAAGTTTAACCAGAGGTTATTTTTTGAATTTTTTGCCTACCAAGAATTTTCGTAAAGAAAGAAATAAGTTATATTTGGGGGGGGGGGGGAGAGTTCTCTGGAGAGTGCAGTGGATGTGACAAAATTTTCCATTTAAACTCCGCAAGTTTCTTAAGAATCCCCAAAGCAGCCTGTGGCCATACATTATCATGAAGCAATATATCCTTCCTATTGAACATCATCTGCCCCTTTTCTTGGAATGCGGTTTTTAAATTAACTAATGATTGACAGTAACTTTCCAAATTTAGCTTTTCTTTAGGTTACAGCAGCTCACAATGTATTGGTACACGGATATCTCACCATATACACAACATTCTCTTTCTTAGGTTCAACTTAGGCTACAAGACGGAAGGAGCAGGTTTTCCAGGTTCACAATATGCCTTTTTCCTTACGACGTTTTTATAGGTAACCTACTTTTCATCCTCAGCTATCATTTGGTCCAAGAAGTGTTTGATTCTGTTTTGTGAAAATGGAGATGTGCATATGATGATATCAAATTACTCAAATTACATGGGATCAATCTTAATTTTTCCACACCAATGTTAATTTCTGAAAAAGGTACAAAATTTTGTGTTTTAGCTGAATCAAGTATTTCTGCAATATCTGATGTCATCAAAAAAGGATCTTGCTTTAAGAGAGAGTATCATATCAGAAAGATCGAAATCACTAACTTGAAATTTTTTGAACCATCTTTGGCATGTTCCCTGTCAGAAACTGCACCTTCACCAAACATTTTCAATAAATTTTTACATGCTTCTGTAGCATTTCTTCCCAGTTGGAATTCATACAAATTACAGCAGTGCAAATTAATTTTATCAGTAGCAATGGATGCATGATCATGCTTCACATTATACTAATGTGAATCATCTTAGTATTAGTTCATTTGCTAAGATCTAATATTCTTATTTTATATTTTAACTAAATCAAAAATGTCAAACTCGCAACTTACAACGAATATTTTCGTGGTCCGGTCAGTATATCGACCCCCACACAATAATATATAATACAATATCAAAATTTCTCTCAAAATAGGAAAAATAGCAGCAGAGAAGAGATGTCAAGTGTCAAGACTTAAACATTAAATTTTCCATGTTCTTTTATTTATGTTTATTATAATGCATCAATCAAATAAAAACCTACATTCCTACGAATATTGATCTTTTTGCAGCCCACTTAAAGTTAAACATTGTTTGTTTAGCCCAAGTTAGCCTTTGAGTTTGATACCCTTGATCTAAATCAGTTGTCTTCAAACTATGAACCCTGGGGTTCTACAAGGGATACACAAGGGTTCCATGAGTCACAATAAAAAAAATTGAGCAAAAATAAATATGTATGTAAAATGGATTCCCATTCCCTGTGAAGTTTGTATAGTTACAAGTATCTAAAGCTCATTCCCTAATCATTAAAATTGAAAATTTTATTTATATATAATAACTTTATTTTTCGCAATACTCTTTTTTTAAAACTTTTATTAAGAATAATAAAAGAAAATTAAAACATTTTATCTTTTTATATGTATACTTCCTACTAGACTGTGAATATTCTATTGTTTACTGTCTCGGGTTCCCCACAAAATAATTTTATACTCATTAATTAGCACAATGTTAAGCAAAACTAAATAGTTTTCTAATGGAAAATACACCTTTTTACACTTGTGGAAAACAACACCTATAATGAAGGAAAGAGAACAACATATCAATAGAGTTGATGTTAAAATCTAAATTTAAGCAAGAACAGCTTCTAAATTTTAGGTTGCAAATTCATGCAAAATACACGAGATTTCTCACACAGCTATAAACATTTTAATGTCACTCAGAACATTGTGTTTAAGTGAAATATATTTCTCAACGTAAGTGGCTACAAAAACAAAATATGTAATAAGAAACTCAGAATATGTAACATGATTGCATTTAATCTCAATAGACATAGACTTCAACAGTTTGTGTAAAAAATACTAGCATACATCCCAGCTATTGAATATAATGCATGGGTAAGTGACACTTGTATCAGAAATTAATATTATTAATGTGTAAATTATATTTAAAAATTAGATTAGATTAGTGTACTATAAATGCAATATTTTTTTAATTGCATTTACATAAAGTGCCTATATAACATGTTGATCTACTTTATATATTATTTTGATATACATTCTTTGAAGTATGTGTATGGAATGGGGTTCCACGAAAGCATTTTCAAGTTCTAGGGGTTCCGTGAGTTAAAAAAGTTTGAAGACCACTGATCTATATGATACTTAATATATAGGTAATTAAAAATGCTGTGTATCAAAAATACATTTAAGTTAAGCAGTTTACTTGATTTTGTGAAACGAAACTAAGTATTATTTATAGGAAAAGAAAAATAATAATAAAGAAATAAACAATCATCATCATTGAACAATATGTGATAATCACTTAACATTTTTTACAAAGTTACTAAAATGACAAATCCTTTTCATGAAGTTTCCCCTCTAATGGGCTGCATATTGTCAACTAAGCCTTTGAAGACACAGAAAGGTCCCAAATAAGAGAGCCATTTCATGAAGGCCCCCTCTGGCGGCGGTTCTTGCAACCAAACTTTGATGCTTGAATTTTCTTCATGTGATAACTAATACACATCTTTAATACAGATAACAGAAAAATTAGACACTTTCAAAAATCTTGTAGACCATGAGAGTTGACTTAATACCAATTAAACTTTTATCAATAACTTTTGGTGGCCAAATATCAACATTTCATTCAACAAATAGATTCTCTTTTTTGTAAATATCACATGATTTGGCAAAATTTTACTTTGATACTGAAAAATCCCCTTTCTTATAATATTGAATCAGAATTACAATAAAAGAATCTAAAAGTAGAACCAAATCCTCTGATTTACTTATTTAAAGAATTTAAAAATAGAAGATACTGTAAAAGAAAAAAAGTACTTGAAACAGAAAAACAATGTGAAATTGTTTGGAATGAAGTTTTTTTGAAAAACATTTTTAAGGTTTTGATTTTATCTGTCAGATGGATACATTTTCACTTTCTATACATAGACCGAGAGATATAATTCTTATCTCAAATAAACAGACAATGATTCATACATAAAATTTAAATGGTAAATGACTAAATTTAAATATGATTTAAAGTGCATTATGATCAGAACACATAAAACGATACTGCTTATTTAAAATACTCCAAAATGTAAAATAAAAAGTTATTAGTTTTTAACTTACACTTTAAAGACAGAAAATATATTGAATGATTTTTTGATTTTGTGAATTAATTCAGAATTCTTACCTCACTAGTTATATTTTCAATATCAGCCATACTTTTCCTTGCATCAATATAAAGCATAGTAACATTGGAATCAAGCTGTTTTAAACTGGAATGTATCACATGTAAGGCTTCAGGAGTGTTTCTGTTGCCTGCTTCAACTGAAAACATATGCATTTTATTATTTTAAATTCTAAATATGTAAACAATAATAATGAAAGATAAAATAATAATGAAAACAATGTGCTTTTTCCTTCAATGTATGGAAAACGTAACATTTTTATTGGCAGTAACATGTACAAAAAAAAAAAAAAAAACTTGCTTATATTTAGCTGTAAAAATTTGATTTACATGATGTATTTTAATAGAGTTTCAAATGCAGCTTAAACAAAGATGATTAACAGATTAAATAATTTCTATGTGATTCATTTCTTAGAGACAATTTTTTTATATAATTAAAATGAAATGATACAAGAAGAATTTATAAGTATTAGGTATAGAATTTATTTTATACAGAATTAAGAATGAAATTACAGTATAAAACAGATTAGATATTCTCATCTTACATCAGCTAACCATCTCAATATTAAAAGATACAACTTTTTTCATAAAATTCTTTTTGAATAACATTTATTTCAAACAATGAATGTGAGAGTATACATTCAAGTAAAAAAATAGTGATAAAAATACGATAGAACTAATATGATAATTTTACCATTAAAATACTACAAAGTCACACCTCTAACTCAATTTTCATTTCTTATAATTATGAGAAAATTATCACACATTTGTGAAATATTTGCATTTTTCCCCCTTCATAGAATCATTATTAGAATGATTTACTAAATAGCGTTTTGGAAAATTCCATTTTAATAAAATAATTATTTTCCACAAAACATTTTTCAGACACAAGTAACAAGTTATTAAAGAAAAAAAAGACAGCAACATTTTTAATTATCAATAAATGGAATTATAAAAATAAATTTCTCATTTAAAAATCACTTTTATTCAAGCTCCTTTACAATTACTTACATTTTTTAAAAAAAATATAATCCAATTTTTTAGTAATATTACTGAGAATGATGTACAAAAAAAAAAAAAAAAATACTCAAGTCATGGGCTCAAATTGACTCCCACACTAAATTAATTCCTAACTGAAAATCATTTGACAGTTATGAATAATTTTTCTACAGTGCATTACTAATAAAAAATTATTAATATTTTTCATCAGTACTTAATAATTATTTTATTATTGACTAGTTAATATTTTATAACAGTGCATATACTCTTTCATGATAGAACTGATAATATTTTCCCTGATGACAATGTTCAAAACATCCTAAAAGATTCAAACCACCCATTTGAAAATACACAACAAATTAGTTTTGACAAAAATATTGTCTGTTTTCATACAGATTTAAACAAAAATAATCAGCATCGTTAGGTGGTTTCTAAATTTTTTGAATTGTAAATACTCTCAATACATCACCTCTTGATGATGTTCAAAAGCAAATAACAATATGGTTAGTTGCACCAAAAACTTCAAATTATATAATAAGTATAAAGTTAAAAATGATAAAAAAAAAAAAAGAGGTTTATTGGCATAGACCTAAAAATTTTATTAGATAAAAGCTAGAATATATATATTTAGTTTTATCCCACAATTATTACAGTGAATTTTCAGTGTTTGTTAATTTTAACACTAGATAACTAAATATTCGTTTAAAATTCTACCCCTCTCTGCCAGTTTTACGAATTTATAAATTTTTTCCTAAATGTTTATATTATCACATTAGCTGGGTCTCATAAAACTGTGACTAAAAGAACATTATACTAGGATAAGTTTAGGATGTTCCCTCAAAATAAATATTGAAGATGTTTTGAATATGTCCACAGAAGGCATGAAAGTGAGGCAAATAAATGCAGAATTCATACTTTTGGTCCATCTAAGACCGGGGTGGGCATTAAGTCGATTGCGATCGACCTGTGGACCGCCAAGACAATTTGGAGTGACCGCCTGAAGATAAGCTGTTAGTAATTGTATACGTAAATATTCAAG
Source organism: Trichonephila clavata (assembly GCA_019973975.1). Lineage (NCBI taxonomy): Eukaryota > Metazoa > Arthropoda > Arachnida > Araneae > Nephilidae > Trichonephila > Trichonephila clavata. The sequence continues at coordinate 75,224 of BMAO01037802.1, forward strand.
ATTGGCTGACAGTACATAGACTAAGTCTTCTATTAACTATAAATATGAGTACTAACTTTAGATGAAAATGTTTTATTTCTTAACATTTTTGAACTTAGGTAATAAATGCATCATATGATATTATTATATTTATAACTATTATTATTATGGAAGCCCAGTAGCTGAATGGTTAGTGCATCGCGCTTCCACACCACAGGTCTGAGGTTAAAACCCCGGGCTGGGCAAGGTTGACTCAGCCTTTCATCGCATCAGTGGGTCGATAAAATGAGAACCAAGCTTACTTGGGGACCAAACACTGGGGGTTTTGCTTCAGGCTGACCACCTGATCGGAACATTTGCTCATGCACCCCAGCGCCTAATGGTCACGCATACTGAGATGGGCACAGTAGGCCTTGGCCCTCATGGGCTGTTGCGCCACTGAGTTTGAGTTTTTGTATTATTATTATGTTTGTATTTCGCATTAAAAGCATTTTCAAAAAAGTGAGTTTTTCATTTTACTTAAGTAGGTAAATACATTTTCCGTATTTATTATTAAGTTATAATAAATATTGTTGACTTTTTCTTTACCTCACCATACCTTCGACCCTGGGCAGTGGGTGCACTCGTGAATTTTTCAAAGGAGGTGTGGTGACCCAGGGTTGAATGTCTACCATTTTTATATCCTACCCCAATACGCTGCCAAGTATATTTTTCTTTTCATTTTATAGCTTGTAGGGAACAAGGAAAAGTAAAAAGTAAATTATTAAATCAATAATTAGTATTAATTAATGAAAAATTGTTAATAACAATTACTTTTTCAATTTTACGTACTATATACATGGGATTATAATCGATCGAAAAAAAATCAAGGGCTATATAGGAGAGCCCGGAACCGTGGCCCCCGCCTCCCCCTTTATGTGTGTCACTGATACTGGGTGGACCGCAACACCTTGAAAAAATTAGAAGTAGCCCGTACTCTGAAAAAGTCTGCCCACCCCTGATCTAAGACATGCAGAATGACAAAGTACATATGAAAATATTGCAAGAAGGCTATTTGTGAAGAGCACACATTTAACAGCTGCCAAGAGTGGAAACATTAATTTTTATGAAATTTTCAATTTTTTTTTTATATAATTGAAATATAAGGTTGTAATGAAAGCTTTTCTGACAAAGTCAACAGGCCAGCCAGAACACTCTGCTTCTTGAATATCATAGTTCACATTTTTGAATTTTCAATACCAAACCATCACAGTGTCACATTGAACAACAGTAGTACCTGAAGCTGTACACATGAATTGGTGTCAATCGGTCACTGACTTTTTACAGTACAACAAGAAGTAAATGATTCTAATCTGGTAGCGTGATAGTACTATTTCAGACAACTTGTACTAAATGATAATATTTTCTTACAGATTTCACAAAACAGTGTTATAAAGCAAGTCTCTTTCTTTCAAATGCCAAAAATTGTTTGATAAAATTTAAGCCAACACGAACTGTATGAGCAGACAATATTAGTGGTGGCGGGAAACTTTTGTTACAACCAGATATTATAATACTTCTCTTAAGATACACTAACTGGTTTGAAAAATAAGAGAAATAAAAAAATATACTTGTTTTAATGTATAGTCTATGAGTCAAATTATTAGTTACAGAGCAACACTGATTTGAATTTAGTTATCTACGGTTAACAATTTTTCTTACAAAGTAATGAAGGTGCCAAGAAATAATAATAAACAATACTTATGTTCCTACAATTGATCAGCAATTCAAATACCAGAAATAAGAATACACAGTATTATATTACATTTGCAAGTTAAATTTATGTAAAAATTAATTTCATAAATAAAATGTTAACAACTTTGATGGCATTAAACAAGACATTAAATAAACATGCAAATTACAAGGTAACTTAAAAATCAATAAGTTTTTTGAAAATATACAAGTATCCTGTCCAAATAAATTAAGAATTGACCTATCAAGAATGGCAAAGGCAATTTTTGGGGAAGAAAAATATTCTTGAGTGCAATCTATTACCTTTCTGCAGATGAGCACGAAGAAGATCTATATCTTCTCTTAGACCAATGTGGAGCCATATCAGTGCTCCTGATACTAAACAACTTGTAGTGACCAAGATGAACTGGCATAGGGACAGGCAAACAGAAGTGATACATAATCGACTTCCATGCCTAAATTGGTAATAAGATGAACACAAATTAGCCTTTATATGTTGAATTTTAAAAGGGGAAGGGAAAGAAAGGCTAGAAATTTTGTTCATGGAAATTAAAATAATTGTTATATGAATTAAGAAGGATTAAAAGAGTTCATAAGATTAAAAAAAATGATAATAGATAACTCATTTACATAAATGAAATATAGTAATAAAAAATAAAGTTGAGTTTCAAAAGTAGTATGTTTAAAAATTACCAGCGAGCAAAGAATTTCAGAAATTTTTGATTTAAAGTTTTGTGATATAAATCACAAAAATTTCCTATTTTTTAAAGACAAAATAAATTAATCTAATTTACAATCAATCAGAACAAAAATTCTAACAGCAGAATAAGATTTTATGGTGATATTAAATTTAGATTTAGTTAATTCTTTAACACAAAAAGAATTTTATCAAAAATATCATTAACTAAGCTTTTTTAAAAAAAATTTAAGATCTACATTTAAACAAATTAGTTTAATTTACCTGAAACGTTATAACAGAAAACGTTTTTAAAGGATATTAACACTTATTACATTAACATTTTATCAAAATTCAACTAGCAGTTTTATTATTATTATTTTTTAAACCAATTACCAATTTAAGACTTGAACTAAGGCTACAGCCAAACCCTGAAATGTTTTTTTTTTAAAAATAAAATTAAGTAATCTTTTTTTTTTAAATTTAAAAATTAATTCAGATGCACCAAGTAATTTACATTACAACATATTCACAGAATTTTATCTATGCAACAAATATTTTTAAAATGTCATAATTTTAATTTATTCTTGGCAGAATATCAAAACAAAGGTATTTGAAAGATTGAAAAATTTTATGAAAAAAATATCAATGCTTTGGTAATTATATATAATAATCAATTTTTTACAAACATTGGCCATCTATCTATGAATTAATGAATTATATCTCACTCTTAAAAAAATTCTGCAAAAATCCAAAAACAAAAAGAAAAATATTATGAAAATCTAAGTTTTTATTACACATAAAAAATACGTTAATATATGCATATCCAAATAAAAAAAAAACCTATCAAATTCTTTTTCTTCATAAAAACATTTCAATTAAAAAAAGAACATGCTAGTATATTAAAATAATAACACAATTCTTAAAAATAAAAAAATATTGGATCGAGGAGAGGAAGGGAAGGATAACGTTAAAAAAGAAAAATCACGAATGACACAGTGCACAACATATAGTACCAGAAAAACATACTTTTTTCGGCCTTTCCGTCTGGGCTGCAAAATGGAAAAATCTTCGATATCCGAAGAATCGGTATCGTGACGGAGTAGCTCATGAGCTGAGCATGAACCTGACGCTTTTTTGCCACAGTTAATCCTCTTGCTGGAACCGATCTTACCGTTAGAGACTAGAGCATCCAGCTCCTTACGTTTTTTCATCTTTTTATATTGTTTGACCTGCACATCGAGCTTGCTGGCGGGCTCCACGGTTGTAGCGTAGATAGCAATGGTTATGCTAAAAGGAGAGGAGACTGCGCCAACTGAGTTTTGCTTCACACTCCTATTACTTCCAGTTTCGAAATCGCTGGCTCAAACCAGTGGTTGGTGTTACCATACCAATAATAAAAATGAAATGTTTTGGATGGAATGGATGATGTTACAAATTAGGATGCGTCGTTCAGAGAGAAAATTACAAAAGCACTCTCACATTCCAGTTTATCCACTATTTCTGCTTGTCCGTTTCAAGGGATTGGAAGGATTTAGGGCTGCTGTACTAAATCGACAGTTCCTTTTAATCGATATCTAATTCTCGCCAAAGAGAGCATATAGTTTATCGCCAAATGAGAATAATTTTTTTTTTTTATCGTGGAGAAGAAATTCGATTAGCAAAGCACTGCTGATAACAATATATAGAAATGTTTATTCATTCATAAAATTAAAAAGGCTTAATAGTTTTTATGCATATTTTTGATTTTTAAATTTTTTAGAAACATATATATTCTTTTTAAAAGTAAAATATTTTATATCAGTTCAAAAAATAATTTTAATAATAAATTTCAATGGTGATTTTATGCAATTTACCAAGACAAGCACACTTTATTTTAAGAGCCCCATATTTTAAAGTACATCTGGATATATTGCTTGAAGAAAATTAAAAACTGTAAAAACATCACAGATTCTCTCCCTTATATTTTGATTTTGGAGGGGAGAGGGTAGAAAAAAAGATTGGAACAAGAAAATAAAGATAAAATATGCCACTTATAGCTATAAAAAATCAATATTAAAAAAAATTTCTCTGAGTTAATTTCTTTTCATCACCCTTTTAGGCGATAAATGAGCTGTAAAAGTTAATCATTGCTTTTGAGCAAAACAAATTAGAAAATAAATAACCCAATTAAAAATATTATTTTCCAATAGTCGATAGGAATTTTTGTTGAAATAACAACAAAAACGAGTTTAAACATTGTTTCGTTTTTCTGGATATTTTAAATCACTCTCTAGTCACTCGCTAATCACTCATCAGTCACTCGCTAAAAACCCCCTCGCTCTATTTCTAAAGGAAGATAAATAAATTGAATATAAATATAGAGCGGGAGAAAATAATTTTTAAAAAATTATTCATTTGTAGTTTCACATACTTAGTCTCATGCAGTTCTATAAACAACAGCAATGCACAATTTATTAAAATAACTCCTTTAAAACATTTTTCTCTTTATATACACTGGCTAGAAAAAGTCTGCGTTCACCCATAACAAATCATACAGCAAAGCTAAAATTTCATAGAAATATAATTTTTTTTCTAACAAAGTTTGACGAATTTATTTACTACTATTTAAATATTGAGCATGCAAGAATTCGTTAACTTTGAATTAATATTACGTAAAATAATGGAAGTTTTGTAGCAAAGTACACGAATAATTAGGCAGAAAAAGTCTGCGTTCACTATTTGAATATTCTTGATTCTTAAAACTTTTATCAACAGGCGTTATACACTGGTGTCCAAAAGTTAAGCATAATTGATAATTATGTGAATAAAGAAGGAACTGTAAATCAGAATGGCGGGAAACGTGATATGCGAATGTAAAATGGTTATAAAATAAGGAAGCAAATCAAAAGAATGATAATAATTAATTTTATTATCCAAAGTAGCAGTTTGCAAGAAAACTAAGCATAGCAAGGATTCACACTTTAAAGAAAAAATGAAAGAAAACATTAAATAAAATACTGATGCTGCAGTTTAATAAGGCGTGTGGTTACCTCTGACAGCCAGGCATGCTGCCCAGCGATTTACCATACTTGCTATGAGAAGATGAATGAGTTGTGGGCTCAAACGGTTCCAAGCTTCTTGGAGAGCTCTCTTCAGTTCTGTAATGGAGCTTGGTGGGTGCGAAAGGGCAGCAATTTGTCTCCCGAACATATCCCATACATGCTCGATAGGATTTAAATCAGGGGAGTTCGCAGGCCACGACATGCGCTGGATGTTTTCCGTTTCAAGGAAGTCATTAATCAGCATCGCTCGGTGACATGGCGCATTATCATCCATGAATATGAAGTCAGGACCGACAGCACCTCGAAACAAGCGAACATAAGGCTCCAGAACTTCGTCTCTGTATCTTTGAGCAGTCACAGACCCCGTGTCAAACGGAGGTCTGTGCGGCCGTCCATCATGATGCCAGCCCATACCATTACTCCCCTTGATGGAAAATGATATCTTTCCGTTATGTTTCTTGGTTCAAAACGTGTTCCACATTCTCTCCATATCGTTACCCGCCGAGAATCACTACTCAAGACTAAACCGGGACTCGTCACTGAACATCACAATGGCCCACTCTCTCACACTCCAATGTTGATGTTTCAAACTCCAGTTCAAACGAGCGCGTTTATGCGCAGACGTGAGGGGAATGCAAACTGCTGGTCTTTTGGACATACAGGCCAGTATGATTGAGTCTCCTGTAAACAGTTTTTCTCGAAATTCGTATTCCTGCGGCGACTGTGAGCGCCAAACCCAGTGCTCTGGCAGTACTGCCTCTCTGACGTCGCACACTTATTACCAGATATCGGTCTTGGCGAGAGGTTGTGACTCTTGGTCGATCTGATACTGGTTGTCGGCTAATTGATAAATCTGATACTGGTTGTCGGCATCTCCCGTTCTTTGAAACCTCTGCCGCAGTCTTGAGATCACAGACTGGTCCACATTCAGAATTCGAAACACTTCGGTTTGTGATCGTGAGGATTCCAGCATTCCAACGATTCTTCCTTTCGTAAACATGTCCAATTGGCGTCTTTGTACCATCATTCACCTTGTTTGATGGTTAACAACGTTCCTTCGCATAGCAGTCACACGAAACTTGTCTGAACTGCCTATGCTGCGTGAATCGGTTTCTCCGCGTTCCGACATGCGCCGGTGTTTCGCGCAGGACGTAGTCGACTGAGAAGTTTTGCATAAACCCAATGTTTCTTCTTCACCCAATTAATATCTGCAAGAAATTTGGAATAATTTTACGAATTTACTCCATGTTTTTCGCATTTTTGGATTTATGCTTAACTTTTGGATACCAGTGTAAGTTAACGGAATTTTCGCATTCAGTTATCTAGTAAAATAACTTAAGAAAGTTGTAACGCAATACGAACGGATAGCTTTTGCAAAAGAGCATATACGTAAGCCTTCAGAGTTCTGGAGAACTGTGATATTCTCCGAGAGAGCAAATTTTGTATCTTTGGCATAAAAGATCGTAAATTGGTATGCAGAAAGCCTTGTACCGCGCTTCAAAAAGAGCATTTAGTACCAACGGTAAAGTACTGTGGCGGTGGAGTTATAATGTGGGAGTGCATGGCGAGCAATGGTGTTGGAAAGTTGGAGTATATCGAAAGAATTATGAACAAATATGAATACCTTGATGTTCTAAAAACAATTTAAAGGAACGTGCCACTAAACTCGGCCTAGGATCGTCGTTTCGTTTCCAACACGACAACGATCCTAAGCATACCACAGAGATTGTGAAGTTTTTGCTCTTATATAATGTCCCAAATCAATTTCACATGCCCCCGCAGTCACCTGATCTGAATCCTACAGAACATCTATGGGAATTGTTGGAGCCTAGGATTCGTCAACACATATCTAGCAAGGATATGCTGAAGAGATGTCAAATACATGTCAAAAGGAAAGCACTGAAGAAACCACTAGACTTAATAATTCAATGCCGAAACGACTTTAGGAGATTCTCCAAAGACTCCCAACCAGCTATTAAATAGCTCATTATCCTTTTAAAATAATTTTTATTATTACTATTAAAACAGTGAACGCAGACCTTTTCTACTTGATTTTTGTTAGTATCGCCACAAACCTGCCCTTATTTTAAAAACCACGAAAGCAAACCAAGTTTACTTTATTCTCAATACTTGAAATGAACTAAATAAAATATAATTTTTAAAAATTCAAATTCCAGTTTTTAAATTTTTTTTCTCGTTGTTTATGTAAGATATAGTACGTGAACGCAGACTTTTTCTAGCAAGTGTATATACTGAGTACAATGATATCAACCCTATCCCAGCAAACATATTGTATCAATGGTTGTTTTAAGGTTCAAATACATTTTACACGAAATGGATTTTGAGATTCTTTCATTGGATTCTTGTTTCAAGAATCCAATGTACACACTTTCAAATGTGTTCCCTCAAAAAATTGTGGTATACAGATATCTGTTTTAAATACCGTAAATGAAACAAGAAATTAGACAAGAGAGAAACTATTGAGATTAAATTATACAGAAGATTATTCTTTTTTTTTGAATTTTATTTAGGTTTTTCATTATTGTGCCAAAAAGTATGATAGAAATCCGTGTAAAAAATTATTCTTTTTGTGATTCAATCATACTACAATGGTACATCGTCATAAATAAAGCCTTTTATCACTGAATAGAAAATGAAAGGTTATCTTTTATTGATACTCTTCGAAAAAATACCAAGTTGCTATTATTCATTACTTAATGTTTATCGACATCTTTTATTTCGAGCCTAAGAAGCATATTTTTATGTACTCTTAATAGATGAGTTGAAAAAAAATAAAAAAGATACAAATAAATTTTTTAAAAAAATTTATTCTTATTTAGAAAATTGAAAAAACTAACAAAAGCACTCAAGAATTAAACAAATGCATTCAAAAAAAAAAAAAAAGAGTTTAATAATGTCTGAATGATTGGAAATATGCTGATATGAAACAAGAGAACACGAGACATAACTAAATGACGTCGTTGACAGATGTACATTAGAAGATAACTATAAATAGATATCAGAATGAAGTGTAACAGTTACGAAATAGAGATAATATTATATGTATCATGATCACAGATTTAAAAAAAGAAAATATTTTAAGGAAGAAAAAAATACAAAATTATGTTTGTAAGAGATTCAAAACAATTATATTCTTTTCATCTATATATAATTAATCCATTTCACCATTTTCATTTTATAATTAGCAATTATATATTTGTTATACTTAGGATATAAATATACCTTCAAGAATATTTATTTTTCAGGAGGTAAGTGTGCTATAATTTAATACATTTAATATAAAATTCCGTATGACTTAATAGCAATACGAATGAAAGAGCTGTAACCTCATATTAATACAAACTAAAGTAGCAAATCTTTTATTCAAAATTAAATATAAATTTGTTCTCAAATCACGCAAAAAAAAAAACGAGTCTTACAGTAGTCGCATATGATGTGTAACATCTGACTTGTTATCATGGTAAATAAGCAATAGTGATTTTAATCCTGAAAGAAATGAATCGGTTATGACTGGAAATAATTTTCTATCGAATAAATATATCTTTAATGAAAATTTTATTTAATTAACACAAGGAGTAATGCAGTTTTTTATCAAAAATATTTATTATTGTTCAATTTGGGGGAGAGCGGAGACAATAGATTTATGAAAACTAAAGTATGACACATATACTTGGGATTTCAAAGTATTTAAAAATCATTGAAAAACGGCGTCAATAACAGTACCACTGTTAGTTGTCGAAACATTTCGATTGGTGTTTATTTCGAGCTTGAATTCATCTTTCAGGAAAGCTATGAGCGGCTCAGCTTCGGGCAAACTGAAATTAACGTTAAAATCACCACTCAAAATCATGGGAAGCGAGTGATAGTTTTTTTAAAAAAAAGAGCAGAACCACCTTCGGTATACGGTAAAAGTACAAAATGCAGGAAATCTTTAATTTTTTTAACTGTTTGATTCGGAGAAATGTATGCGACCACCACTGGTATGTGAGGTAGGCGGGCGTCTTAATTGCTACTACAGTTGGACCCCCAGACGAGGGTAGCGAAGAGACACCGTCAAGCGCATGCTTAAAAATTAGAAATATTAGAGAAAATCAAAAATACCCGTTTACTTAATTAGTTAGTTTTTTTAATCGAGAAATCTTTTTTAATCACAATTAAAAATATTATATTGACAGTAACAGGAATTAACCTCGAAGTATGAAAATGATAAGCGCTTAAATATTTATTCAAATAATTCCACATTACTTACTCCTATTTTTTTAAGAATGATGAGCTTTGTCAGACGCTTACCAGGAAATATAATTATTAATATATATAGTTTACAAATATGTCCTCAGATTTCACACACAACGAGCCCTGAGACTTTGACAATTGAGCGTAAGAATCACACGTTTATTCTGGATGAAGTCTAATAAGTCTAGCTGGTATGTGCGGTAGGCGGGCGTCTTAATTGCTACTACAGTTGGATCCCGAGACGAGGCTAGCGAAGAGATACCCCCAAGGCGCTGAATTGGTCAAATCAAACAGCGCGCGCTTCCCCCGACTTCCTGTTACGCATTTCCGTCCCTTTTCATGAAATCACTCCAACAAATATCCAGCAACCGAGAGTAAAGATGTTACACATCAAAAAATTCTGACGTATAAAAATCAGAAATTTGTTTCACAACTAAAAAAAATTTAAAATGTACTTCTATTCCATTCGTATATTAATTTTCTCCAGTTGCAATTTCACAATAAGTACAATACCACTAACAAGATGAGTCAACTTAATAAGAAACTAAAAAGAATTACTACTATGCATTGCGAATTCGTGAACATTGATGATCCCTGAATATTTTTCTTTTTAATGATACTTTTCACAATGTGTTAAAGTCTTAGACTTTTGTAATTTATTGGAATGCAAAACACATATCTGAAAGCGCCAAAAATATTGAATGCTTCCATAAAATATTTTCCCTCCGATTTTGAAAATATTTTTATACCTATTTTAATGATTCGATTGCGAGTTTTCCTATTTTTAAAAATAAAATTGCATTTTAAAAAATAGAATGGAATAAAACACAGAGCAACCTCAATTATATTTTGTTCATCCATTCTGTACTCAAATGAATACAATCGTTTAATTTGAAAAGGAAAATGCGATTTCTTTAAACAAAACACGACATTAATGAATTTTTAAAAAAATAGCAGATGGCCTTCTTAAGAGGTAAAAAATTCAATATTTTGTATTATAAAGAAATTATTGTTTATACCTGCTAGAACTTTGTGTATTAACTCCGAAAAGACGTGAAATAAAGTTTAATTCACTTCAATACCAGTAAAACAGCTTCTAAGGAGCGATGGACATCTGAGATTTGCAGTATCTTGTTTATTAATTAGTTTATCATCGCGCTCTTAAGGTTTATCTGAAACTTAAAGATACCTTGAAAAAAAAAACGCCGTACTTTTCCGCTTCGAATGCTATTAGCAATAAATCTCGTAATTATGTGCCTTGGTCAAACGACGAGGACGACACCAGAGATGACACTCCAATATCGGGTGAGTGAGTGAATAATAATGTCGCACTGTTCAGCTACACGAGGGCTTTTGTCGACGGACCTCGTAATTTTGAACCATGGTCAAGTGACGAGGACGACACCTGAGCTGGCACCCCCTCTCCTAACAACCGTACTCCTACGAGAGGACGTTTGAGTTCTCGACAGATTTTAAGTGCATCGCCCCAACACGGCGGGTCCTTAGTGGTACTGGGCTCGAACTCATGATATGCCTGCCATGATCCGATACCTTGACCACTTGGCTACAGCGGCCATGGTCAAGTGATGAGGACGACACCTGAGTTGGCACCCTCTCTCCTAACTACCACACCACACCAAGGGAGGACATTTGAGTTCTCGACAAATTTAACGTGCCCCTACACGGCGGATCTTTGTGGTACCGGGCTCGAACTCATGAAATGCCAGCCAGGATCCGATATCTTGACCACCAGGCTACCGCGGCCCCTCTCCAATATCGGGACTAAATACCTTGCTTACTAAAGTTTTCACACCATCCAGAGAGAATTTTCAATTCGATAGAATTTGACATGCCACAGCATTCAGATTTTTATAAAAATGCAGTGAATATTTGATTAATGCTCGGACATGCCATCGAAATTGTGATTTAAAATTAGAATGAATTAGTCAGCGGGGCTTAAACTTTCGAACGCTGCAGTCCCCCTTTACGTATTAGCTCGGCATCGCGGACCCCAAGACTTTGAACACTCCTCCCTGAATTAATATTCTTGATCAAAATACATGTTCGAGCAGAGTTTTCTTCATTGGCTGCAATTTAATGATCTAGTCTAGGATGGCACATCTTTCTATTTTTTTACGAGACCCTTCACAGTCTGTAAAAGAGGGAAATTTTAACTTCGCGGACTCCCTAAAATGGCACTGGGACCCCTGTGGGAGCATGGACCACAGTTTAAGAGCCGCTGAATTAGATGATTAAAACACGCTTAAAAGTTAGATTTGAATAAATAACTGGAGACATTATCACATAAAACTAACGTTCAAAAAATTAATTTTTCCTTTGATATTGTAATGTAAAAAAATTGTTGAATATATATTCATTAGGAAAAACTTAAAATACTGTACAGAAAGAACGCAAGATGTCTCATTTTAAAACTGCATCCCTCTTCCAGTTCCATACCCTCGCAAAACGATAATTTCCAACCAGTGATAATGAAAGTTGCCAAATGAGCAGCAACGTCGCCAAAACGGGAAACCTTTGCGCAGGCGCATTTTTATGTCAAAAGTAAGGAATTGTTGAAAAACGCGCAGCTTTCCCTTCGGAAAAGCTCAAAGAATTTTACTTTTATATGCAAACAGATTAAGAAAGATTTAAGGGATCTGAGAGTTTTTTTTCTCCCACTTCTTTTTGATTTTCAAATAAGGCAGTTTAAAAGACTGAGATTTCTGAAGATTCATTGAGTTCAGAGGCGACACTATTTATATTATTGCTGATTGCAGGTTGATGTGACAAATGTAATCAATAAAATGGCAATCGTTAAATTCCGGATTAAAACAAATTCGAGTACTTAAAATAAATTTTAAAAAATCCAATTCAATCTAACCAATTTTGAAATCTTAAAACGGCATAAAATCCAATTATACTTCATTAATGTATTTTAGATATAAATTACATTAAAAATACTATACAATGAAAATTTTAAAAATTCTTTCATTTATATTTTTAAAAATATATGTTTGCCACATTTAAAATCCATTTTATTCAAACATTTTTTAAACTTGCAAGACAATTTAATAACTTGATTTCTTCAAAATTATAGTACTTCTGAATTTGTATCGATAGCACACAATTAAAGTAATTATTAATCCATATTTTAATGATATATGTTATTTTTTATCTGATTGAACCTATAATATATATCAAAATAACCTAAATTTACTTGTCATTATTAAAAAGCATTTGAATTTAAATTTATTCGTATCTGACTCGAAATGTTTGAAAACGATTGGTTTGAATAACTGATATTTTTTAATTTGATTCAACTTATTAATCTAACAGTCTTAATCATAGCAAATCGTCTGGAACTAAGATTATGCAATAATAACAGTAGCAATAATATGTGTCTAGTCTTTGAACACAGCTGTGTGCACAAATCAATATAGACAATCAAAAATATACATCAAATCAAATGATGTACGTATCTCATTTTAAAATATTTTTTAAACAAGAGTTTAATACACATGAAAGACACTAAATATAAGAACCAAAATTAAATAGTCACAGTGAATTTAATGTAAAGTACACTATACATCATACAAAAAGCGTTATATTTTATTTATTACCAAACAGGATAAAAATGTAACTAAATACAGAAAATTTCACAATTATCAAAATATTTTATTTTGTATGTATGTTGTCAAAAAAGTTCTAACACTACCTAATTTGTATCGTTTAAAGTGTGAAATTATCTACAAAATAAGAGTTTTCAGTCATTTATCTAAGTAGTACGTACATTAAAGTATTTTGCATCGTCAAAGTGCAAAAGTAAAATAAAGAATGATTTTTACAAACACAATGGTCATTTAAAAAAATATATGCAAGGAATCAATTTAATCTTGACAAAGACATTTTTAACCCAAGAAGTTGACTCACTACTGTAGAAATATCTTTTAAGTGAAACAAGAATAAAATAATTTCTTGGTACTGGCCACAAGGTTTCAAAAAATAAAAGCGTAACAAATAGGTTTGCTTATCGAAAACGTCAACTGCTATGTAATTCAAAGTGTAAACAATTTTTAGATTGTACGAATAAGTTAACATAATTTTATCATGCATTTTGTAAATTCATTTCTTTAATTGTTATAGTATTTTTAAACCTTTTTATTGATTTTTTGCATTTTATTTTATTAACTAGATTCTTTAGACATTGAAAAATAAATAACCGATATTTTAACAAATGTTAGTATATTTTATCCACAATCTGCAGATTATAAAATGAATTCTCTTAAAACTAAAAGGCAAATAAGAATAGTGTTTTTCAATTAATAGTATTTAGTGAGTAATAATTCTGAATATTATTATAGTTTAAGCGAATAAAAATGTTCCTCTTGCTCGTATATTCATCGTACAGTTTAACGAGTGCCTACTAGGTAATGTGCAGATTATTCAAGTAAAGTGAGAAATGAAACAATTTTCTGACTTTAACGCAGTGCTTCCCAACCTTTTCATCGCCACGGACCGGTAAAAGTTTGATAATTTTACCGCGGCCTACATACTGGAAGGGGGGAGGGGGAGGAGGAGCGATTTATATTTTACATTGTTTTGATTTAATAATTTCAATTTAATTGTATTTAAACATGCCCTCAGAATGACATACAGTTACACCAAGAAATGAATATAGTGATTTAATATGGAATGTAAAGTGATTTCGATGCAAAGTCGCACAAACCCGAGAAAAATACACCACTCCAAAAAAAAAAAAAAGGATGTTTCCTTATGTGGCCCGGTAATATCTGATCCACGGACCAGTCCGCGGCCCGGGGGTTGGGCACCAATGCATGAACGGATAGGAATGACATTATTTTCTGAATATTATTTCTGAACTCCCAAGCGATAACATATTTAACACAATTTTTTACACACAAATGAGTAAATAAAATAACCGAAGTAATCTGACATTTAAATCCTTGTATAGAGATAAATACAAAAACAGATTAAATTTACGCCTATGCACACAACAAATGTTATCTAAATAACTTGTAATCTCAATCTGTAATTACAAATTAAACTAACATTAGCGGTTTGATAAATTTTTAATTTTAGAAATCGATTTTCAAATGCATTTTGGCTCTTGACTGAACGAAAAAAGTACACTTTATTTTAACCCTTTCGTGGGCCATTTATTTCTCTTGAATTTCTCGCAGTTTTTTATTTATTAACAACTAAACAATAGCATTTAAGGAAATATATTTTATTTTGTCAAATTTTATATCTATATTCAAATTTTAAGGTGGGAAGAATACTTTCCACGGAACCCTTCACCATCAGTGAGAAAATTAAATTTAATGGTGATTATTTACAATGAAAAGATGAGAAGCATGATGCAATGCACAAGTGGACATCACATTCTGCACACATGTAGAGGGTCCACTTTGCTACATTTCCTACATCGTCTATAGTTGGAAACCATCTTTGGCATATGATTTCCCACACTGGCTATACGCACATCACTATACACTTTTTTGCTAGGAAGCTAGCAGGACGTCCTTTCCTTTTTCTTGAGGAATATCCGTCTTTTAGCTGACGAGCTAATATTATACGGAAAATGTAAGCTGATCTTAACTTCTGTTTTTTTCCCGTTCATTTGCCACAGTATGGAACTATTTATGGTGGTAAGGTCAAGAAGAAAATGAAAGATACGATGCCACCATTTTACAGATCTTATTTGTTATCTTTCTCTTCTTTGATCGAAGAGATCAACCCCTCTCATAACACCGATATATACAGTGTATACAACGATGGATTTTTATACAGGTACTTCTTTAGTACCATCTTTTTTTTTGGTCCAATTTAAAGATGCTATCATCTCTGGATTATGTGGAGTAGCATAAGACTGAAGCGGGAATTAGTCTTCTCATCTATATAATAGCAAGGCCAATATATTATAATGGGTTTTACGCTTCCCGTAATGTCTAACATCATGTAGATGGGAAGTAATCTTCCTAAGGTCCACGAAAGGGTTAAATAATTCTTTACTGCAGCATGGTGTCAAAAGACTGTAGAAACAAGCCTTCGAAAATTTTATGTTTTAAAAATAACTTATCAGAAATCGCTAACTGGCAACTGCAAAGTCAGCTACTCAAATGTTCTAATAAAATAAAGATGAGACAAATTTACCGACAGGACGGTTTTATTTGTAAAAATATATAATTTTTCATAAATTGTTATAATAATAATGTTTTTATCTGTTGAATGATAATTGGCTTGCAATTTGTCGAAATGAATCCAAAGAACAATTAGGTCTTTTCTAACATTTATTTCTCACACATTTAAGCCAAAATTATTAAAGAGAAATTGAAACGAATACTAAGTGATGCAGTTAGTTTTGTTGGTACAAAGACCATGTTACATTCATGTATTTAAATTTATATAAATAGTAAGTGAGATCAACCTCAAATCGTTGGTACTCTAAATTTTAGCTCCATTTCGCCTAATCGAAAAAAAAGTTCTTAATCTGAAAGAGTATCCGAACTTTGCAATACAATGATACAACTCTCCCTTTTCTTTTTAGAAGAAATTCAATTTTAAAATTTTTTATATGAAAACTAGTTCACTGAGTGCCATTTATTGTTAGTTAAATTTACTGAAAGTTTTGAGGAGGAACACGGTTTCAATTATGGATAAATTAGCTTATTTTACACGTAGTTTATGTCATATGGTAACCATAAAGGAATCACACAAAACACCAAGAAAATGGATCTAATTTCATTCAAAAATTATGATAAAAGAATAAAAATCTTCACATTAAAAATGGTATATATATATTATTTTGAAAATTAAAGAACAAGGACCAATATTTTTTAAATTTCAGACATAAAACTGGATTAAAAGTTTAATCGGAATAATATCACATCTCAGATTTAAAATTTACTGTAGACCTCCATTGAAATCTATAAATATGACAAAAGTTACAAATTCGTTTCTATTTAAAAAGCAGATAATATTCAAGCCGTGTTTCAGTTTAATCCAATCCAATATTTTGTCTTTACTTGTAATATAGTTTCCGAAAATACGTAAATACAGTAACTGTTAATAGCACACGGGTGTATTTACATTTATTTATCTTTATAATAATAAACTTTATCTAAGTAATGATAAATCAATAATTATTACTTAAATCACAATATTTATTGAATGATTTCAAGGTTATTGCATTTTCTTTTGAAAACCACACATATTTGACTAAAAATGATTTTTATTTGAAGTTTTCCTATTAAAAATACCTTTGAGTTTTATAAATAAGTACAAATAAGTTTTTAACAATTATTAAATTTGAAGTATCAGCTCGAAGTACTTTTTAGGAAGTTTCGTTTACATAGAAACATTCTCCTTCATTTCATGCCATTTTTTGAACAAAATGCACTCGAAGTCAAACCAGATACATAAATATTGGCTCCACACGGTATCTTGAACAAAATTTTATATTTCATTCGTAGAAAAGATTTCTATCGATCGTGCTTCCTCTCGAACACTATTACAGTGAAGCAAACGGATGTGTAGTGACCGGACGGTAAAGTGATAATAGAACATATTTTGTGACATTTAATGTCACCCAAGAAGAAAAATGCAAATAAATTCTCCAGTATGTTATAGGAACAGGAAGTCTTCTTTAAACGTAGATAAATATAATAAAAATATTAAATTTTACCTCTAGACTCTTTTACGTTGCTCCTTTTCGTTATATTCAGAATCTATACAGTAATGTAAATGGAGATATAATTAACTGGTTACACATTCATTTGTTATCCTATTGTTTTTTTTTAAAAATTAAATATATGAATACAGACTCACTTTATGGAAACGATTTTGTAATTCATTTTCTCGTTTGCATTTTGAGATAAAACTTTGGCGCCTTCATAATAATCATCTGCTAAGGTTTTCCTTTGAATGGAATGCAAAATAAAAGATTTATTTTAAAAATGGCTTCTAAAAATGATGTATGGCTCGAAGGTTACGTAATTACGCTTTCCAAGGAAAAATATTCGTATCAACAAATTAAAAAGCGGTGTAAAAATCTCGGTTATTGCATTTCAATCAAAGGTACTTATAATATATTAAATTTGAAAGGGAAAAAGAACGTCTTAGCAGAAAGTAAAAATGAAACATGACCACGAAACTTCATCCTAAAACTGTTCAAACACGGGCAACTATCAAGAAAGTGAGAGAGAGAGAGAGAGAAGTCCATGATCCTAAAAGAAATTCCACCGAATGAAAGATTAATTGCATCGAAACTAGAAATGTTTTCCGGAACTGTAATTAAAATCATTCATAAGGATTTAAAAAAAAAACAGATGTTTAAACCTAAAGTTCGTCTCCTTTTTTAAAACATATTGCTAAAAGAAAAGCAAATTGTAGAAAATTATAAAAAAAAAACACATAAGCTGCTGAAAAATGGAAATTTGTGGCAACATTCGATGAGATATGCATATATTTAAGTAAAAGAGAATCAATTTTCTATTGTTCAACTGACGGGAGTGCCTGTACGAAATGGCTTCGTCAGTGTACAAAAATGTTCTCAAAGGGATTCGCGATAGTTGCAGGATTTTTTTACAACAGCAAATTAAAAATCGAAAAAGTTTCAAGTAAAGCTAAAATCAATTCATTCTACTATTAGCAGAATATTTTAGAACCCATTTTTGAATAAGAAATTCCAGCTTAATATATAAAGGTCATTGATAAAAATGAGCTTCATATGGACAAGGCCTGTGGTCACACGTCAAAGTCAACTGCCGCTTATTTAGCAAAGAAAGAATCAGAAACAGGAATAAAGAGAACAATTGATGAAATACGCGTAAAATCCCCCTACGCTTCTGCAAAGGACTTCAGTGCTTTTGGTTTATTAAAATGAGCCGGGACGGAAGGAAAACGGTATTCAAGAACACTGAACGGACATTGAAAACGGTTTAAGAGGAATGGAGTAAAGTTTGCATGACAATACTAAGATAAAGTTTACTTTCATGAAAAATTCGAGTTAGAGCTATTGTTAAGAATCATGGCTATCAGATAGAAGCAAATTTCCACAAAAAATATGGTATTTATTGATAAAAATTAACTATCAAAACCGTTTTCATAAAGAACGAACGACCTTCTGTATAAGACTGGTTGAAAACAATAGCGCGACAAAAATAATTCACATATATATATATAATCCCCCCATCCCCTCCAGAATTTTGAAAGCTACCGATACGGAAAAGATGCTCTAAGTATACAGATGATGGGAAAAATAAAATATAAAAATTAAGTACTGCCACAAGAGGATTCAAGTTTAGGTATTTCAGCTTTATTTTCTGGTGAAAAGTCAAAGTAATTTTGTTAAAAAATTAAGTATTTTTGGACTTTTTAATGTTTATTGCGATGAGTGAGTGAGGAAAAATTATATTGACGTTTCACTGTAACGTCTCAAGTGGGCTATTGGAGACGAACGTTATTTTGAACCATGGTCAAGTGATGAGGATGACACCTGATCTGGCACCCCCTAACTTCCACACCACATCAAAAGGAGGACAGATTTAACGTTCAATGACCTCCTCTACGGGTCTTCAGCGCCCTAGGCTCGAACTCACTCCTACGCTCGTGGCTTGCCCAGATTCGCCAGCCACGAGTCTTGGACCTTGACCACGACTCAACGTTGGGTGAGAGCTGGGCATAAAATGTTATACTCGGTACTCCTTGTTCAGTAATCATCATTTTTGGTTTTTCATATAGTAGGAAAATAATTTTATTTTGAGTTTAAAATCATCTTTCCATAATTAAGTTGTTTTTTTCTCCCATTTTCTTCGAAAATTTAATCCTTTTGTAGCAATACTAAATCTTGAAGTTAATTTTATAAAATTTTTTTCCTGCCAATCTTTATAACATAGATCATTTTTTCAGCATAGGTAGATTCCTTTTAATAAAAATTTTTTCCTCTCCATATAACCACGCGATCCACTTTAATAAATAATACTTTTAAAACAATACTTTTTTTTATTTGAGCAAGATACATAAATATGAAATAAGAAATTCTTTTATCGCCCTTGCATACATCCTAACTGTATGAACTTTTAATTGTAATAAAACTTTCGAAACGCGTAACAAACTGTCCAAGGAACATTATAAATTATTCATGTCAAGCTTCTTGGAAAGATAAGAATCTTTATAGAAGGAAAGAAATATAATGATATAGCTGATTAAACATTTCTATGGTTTGATATTTAAGCAGGTTTTAAAAGGGTATTGGTCATCGGCTTTTAAAAGCTCAACTCCTTTTGTACTCGTATTATATAACGACTATCAAATAAACGCGAACGCTATATCTCAAAAATTAATTATAATCAATTTCTTTCTCTCAACACCATGTCTCTTTCTAAGGACTATTAAAATAAAAGCAATTATAAAAGTAAATACTGCTAATAAGTTTCTTATTTTATACTTTGAAAAACTTAAAATAATTTCGCATTCAATTCAGATTTCAACTTTGATTAAAAAGTTATATTTTGGTTTATAAAAGTAAAATAATGTTGAAATTAAATAATTACTTGCTTGCATTCATTTTTTAGTTACTACTTTGTTTTTTTATAACGTTTTTTTTTTATCAGATCATAATTTAGGTTAGCTATTAACCCTTTTGCATATATTCAAAATTAAGAAGAAGAAATTTCAAAAATTCGATGGCTAAGGACTGCTTTGTGAGGGGTTAAAAAAGTTTTAGTGGATAACCAACTTCTAAGTTCTCGGCACGCAAGCTAAATAAATATTAACGTTATTTAGCTTAAATTATTCTATACATCATTAACTTGTTCCTCTTCCACAAATTATTACTTTCTCTTTTTATTTAAAAAAAATCATAGTAGCTCATTTTAATCAAATTTTCACAAAACTAAGAATTACATTTAGTCGAATCTAAGCCGTACTATTATTTTTCCAGTGTTAATGTTACTGAAAATAGGGCGCGGCTTAGAATCGAAGACAAAACATTTGATGGAGGGGGGGGGATTGAATTTAACCGTCTGGTCACTTGCATCTGGACTTATCCCCATTCCGCAGTTTATATACATTATTCAGTTTATCTTAAACATCGTTTTCTGCTCGTATTTAAGAAATTTTTTTGTATGCCTTTACTTTTAATCACCCAAACATAAAAGGTATCACTAATAACATCCAGACGAGTTCAGTATGACGCAAGTATGGCAAGGGAAGCAATTTTATTAGCAGAAAAAAACGGAAACACAGCAGCGGCACAGAAAATTTGATACGGATGAAACAAATATACGTCGATGGCATAATCAAAATCACATAATTTTTGTTTGTAAGCGTTCAACAGTCTTTAATAATTCTTTTACATTCATGAAAAACGCATTCTTCCAAAAAAAAAAATGTCGCATAACAAATGTTTTGGAGAGCAAGTAAGATGACACTGTTTGGGAAAATGGCGACGCCGGCACCAATTCCGAAGTCTGCTGTGACAATGGGAGTGATGAATCATTTTCGAAGCATAATACTGAAGGTTAGCGTAATTATAGGTTCATGTATTTGAAAGAGAGCTTTTAATACTGGTAAAAGGGTTTATGACGACCTGCAAGGGGTCCACGTCAGCGAAAAAATAATTTGGGGGTCTATGAGGTATAAATAGGGGTCAACGATAGTGGCTTTCCTAAACCAGATCATGAATTTAATTTTGAAAGAAGATTTAATCAAATGGAAAACAGATATTACCTATTTAACAGACTTATTTATTTATTAAATTTAATGAGGTTAATTTTCCGTTACTAGGTGACAGCATAAATTTTATTAAAACAGGGACCATCATTTCAGCGTTTCTTGCCAGAATTAAGCTAAATGAGTAAAATAAGCGAAGCGAATTTTCCTAGTTTTTCAATTCCCCACAGACAATTTGCCAGGAAAATGACGTTTCAACCTGCGTTCAAAATTTAAACGTCCTTTAATTAGATTTTGAAACTACGTTTGTGAATGTTTTGATTATGGTAATCAGCACAGTAGTTAATGAATTAATTTGGTTATATTGAAAAAAATATGTCATAAAACAAGAGAAACTGATCGGAATAGGTAGTAACATAGATCTTAAAGTAAAGTTTAGAAGCGGATGTCAGCAATTTTGATTTAAAAAGACCTAACTGTTATTTATCCCGAATTAGGGCGTGTTATTGTGAGAAAGTTTTTAATTGCTTTTTCTAGTAAGAATGAGTTTCCCTGCGGTTAATTTCTAATATCCCAAGAACTGAAATATTATAAAACTATAACCCTAACTATATTTTTGTGTGATTAATTTACTATTTCATTGTTAATTTTAACTAAATTGTTATCCCACTGCATTTTTACTTTTTAAAAAATATCAAGAGCTTGGATATTCGAACGACTATATTAATTTCATATAAAATTAACTGCTTCTAAAAGGTTTAAAGTAGAAATTTGTTTAAATCTGGAAATTTTATTTGAGTAAAAGAAAAAAAAGATGAAAAACTGAGATACGGTTAAAACATAACGAAAACAATGGAAAAAGCGTGAGTGAGTACGAGATAGAAACAGAATAAACAATGTTATTCCTACTTTTTGAGAAAAATCTAGAAAATGCAGCGCGTGCAACTAATATTTATTGAAGCACGATGTTCTCAACAAATGATATCTTTCAGAAGGAAAAAATATTGGAATAAATAATGTAATGCTTGATTTTTGCTCATTTCTTCCAAACAAATAATGCTTAATTATAAGGAATATTCAAAAAACAATATAAAAGAAAAACAAATACATTCAAATTTATAATTTACCCAATATGGATTCGGTACTGTTAATAAATTAATGTTAATTATAGCGCTTTGGCATAATGAAAACAACTGAAACTGAAAAACGGTTTATATTCGACACACATGCTGCATTTATTGATTACTTTTCTTCAGGAGAATTGTTATTGCGTGTTGTTTCTATCAATTTATGGTCAATGATTTTTGTAAAATTTTTTTTAAAAAAAAGATGTTTTGATTATGCATTGATATGTTCTAACATCAAAACGAAATTACCAAATACGCTCAACGATAAAATTTTTATTCACCTTACAGACATGAAACTAAGTAATCCTAGATAAAAGACATGCTTCGTGAACTTGAATAACAAAGGGAGTGATTATATATAGATATGCATATCACTCCATTTGTTATTATTTATTTGTTATCACTCCCTTACATATATGCATGTGTTTCCTCAACCGTGCATTTAAAGGAAAACTTACCAGGCATAATACATAACGTGTGGATCAATAATAACTAACACGAACTGCACTGAATGCAATGAGATTTCGATTGAACAAATTCAAAACATTAAAAAAGATAGCAGATTTCAAGATTACAATCAATGAATAGACATAATTCAAATTGAAAAATACGAATTTTTCCTGAAAACCAAGTAAAAAAAAATTAATTGGCGATGCGGATCTCGTGATTTAGAACCCTATCAAATGATAAAGACAACACCTGAGCAGATATCCTAAACTCCAAACTACCACACCATGCCAGCGGGAAGACATTACACCTCAACATATTTCAGGATATCAGCCTCTCTAAACGACGAGTCTTTAGTGGCATCAGGACTAGAACCCGCGATTTGACAATGGCGGCTACGAGTTCGCGTTCATAATCACTTGGTTACCGTGATCATTTTACTAAAGCAAATAAAAAGAAAATGATAAAATACAATTATACATAAGGACCTGGAATTCTTTCATCGATTCTTTAAATTCCTACATTAAATTGATTTTACCATTAAGTAGAAAACTATAAGTTATATTTTCTTCCAGAGCGTTTTAAATATTTAAAAAAAAATTGATTCGATAAAATTATTCTAAAAGATAACAGTAAATGAATTGTTCACTAATCAACGTAACATTAACACATGGGTTTAAATATTTTTTTCCCTCTCATCATTTTATTGTATTTTAATGTAGGTTTAAAAAATCTTTTTTTTTTTAATTTTTGGTATATTGCAAATTTTGTTAAAAAGATTTTGTTTCGAATCCTTCTTATTACATAATACAAATACACACACATTTCCGTTTTATTTCTTGCATTCAATTGTCCCTGTTTCTAATTTTCAAAGGTGTCAAACTTTTATATTACACTTTTCCTAGTTTTTTTTATAAAGAGAATAATCCAATTTACATTTAGAAAAGGAATATTTGTAGGGACGTATTTAATTCTCCTACGTGAAAGTGTGGATGATTTCATCAAAATACACTTTTAAATGAATATTGTGAGCATTTGAGTATTTTGCAAAACACACGAAACTTTTTACAACGTCATATATTTATAGATATTTCTTAAGTTTTACGAATTTCTTTAATATTACATCATAATCAATTTTTATCTTCAATCAAAGAAGAAAAAACTGGGTTTTTATCAAACCTATCGCTGCCTTCAGGAAGAAGATAAATATAATCTATTTTCATCTATGCGGTTCACCTTACTTAGTTTTGAGATTTTACAACTACACTTGAAAGCATTAAAAGTTTTGAAATAATTCAAATATGTATATTGTTAAGGACATAATCTCTTAGAAATTCTTACAACTGCCTTCCACAATAATTCGAAAAAATTTTACTTCAAGAATCCATTCAATAATATTTCAGAATGAAATTTACATTGTGTCATTTCCACTTGACTTATTTTGATTATTGAGAATAAACTATCTAATATTATTTTTTTTTCTGTATTCGTAAAAAACAAATGAGCAGATCGAAAAGGAGAGAATCAAGTAACAGTAAGTCTTTCTGATAACATTCTCAAAGTAATTCTGAAAAGGAATAAGTTATTGTAAACAAACTCAATTCTCTTTTGTTTAATGTTACTTTATAAAAGAGACTTTGAATTTATTTGCTTTGTTTCCAGAACTTAACGTTCTTCCCGGAATACCCTTTAGAAAAGATTCTAAGTAGAAAATCAACCATTTTTTTTAGCTATCGCTTAAAAAAAAAATTTTTTTTATCTCCTCTGAGACATGAACGTGTTATCAAGAGGTAACCAAACCATTGTTTGAGAACCGAAGGTGCACGTAAAATACGTTTTTCTAGTTTTGTAAAAAAAAAAAATTCTTCGAACTGACATTTAAAAAAATCGTCTTTCAAATTGCTTAAAGATTAAAGGCATCGATTTCGCTAATCTCAAAATCTTGCAAATCATACGGTACGTGCAAAATTTATACTAAACTAGAAACGTTGTTATTGAACTAACCTAAGAAATGATTTTTCTTTCAACAGCCAGTAAATGTAATGCAAGTGAAGTTATTGACACGAAAATCATCACACATGATTCGCAAAAGTACATTTCATTTACTTGACATAAATGTAAATATTTATTTCCTTTGCGGACTCAGTAAGTTCTTTAGAAGAATTACCATACTCACTACGAAAAACGATCAAAAGTTGAAAAGACAGACAAACATAAGGTTCATATATCACCTGTCAGTATCAAACAACACACCTGGAACTAAGAAAACATACGCATAACATGAGAGTTATCCACCAATTGCCATTTTCACGAGACACGGGACATAAAACGGTTATAGACTTGAAATGAAAATAGAGATCATTCTGGAAAGATGTAAAAACGTACTTAAAGCTGGTTTTGTAATATGTGGTGCACTTATGATTGTTATCCACTCTTTCGACATCCAGTTCAAAAATCACTGCCTTTGTTACTCATAAAAACTGATTTAAAATGCGCGAGTATAGTTCTTTCTAAAATCATTTCATAAAAAAAACAAGATATCAATCATTGGCATGGCCAAGTAATTTTAGCGCATTTTTCACATGTTGTATTTTACAATAATGCAACTAATGAACGTTTTACTAACAGAAAAGTAGTACTGTACTTAATTTTTTTTTAAATTTAAATTATTAAATTTAAATATGATTCGGCTCATCTAGGGCACAAATGCGACCAAATGCCGAAAACCCGAGGTCAATCGGTTAATTATTGGCTGAGAAAAAGGTACGACAAAATATGTAACGAAGACGAAATTTGCGTCCTAATAGCGCTTTTTTTTACACTACGTGAAAAACGCGCTAATAAAGTTTCATAAATGAGTTAACTCATTTTCGTACGTTATGTTGGGCGATCGAAGTATCGCAACAAAAACTTTGATACAGGCGTAAGGACAACTGCATATAATATGTAAATTGATCATTTCTAACATTTTATTTCTAACACATGATAACATTTATTATTATCAATGTTTATTGAATAAGTAAAAATGTATGTAGACCTAATTAACTTTGATAAGCTTTACTGGGAAAACGATTTCCTTTATTACTGAAGATGAATCTGAAATTTTAAAACAAATTTAAAGGAAAATAATTGAAAATTTCAAGGGGTACACGAACTAATTTTGCGCAATTTAGTAATCTGTTTAAATTCGTTAAATTAAAGGCAATATTTTTAAAGGGATTTCAAAATTAAAAGAACATTATTAAAGGACGTTGACCTTATACATCAAACTCTTTAGTTGAATCATTCTAATTCATTCTCTCGATTGTTTCACAGAAATTCATGCAAAATATAAGATTTATCATATCAGTTGTAAATGAGATCATGTCAAAAAATATCTTTATATAACTTGCTCCTACAAACTGCGTAAATCCATCAAATGTGTTATTACATTCATAAAATATTATTAAAGTTACCATATTTAATCAATAATATGACCCTATTGCATAACTTAATTTAGAATACACAAGTGCATTTAATTTGTATATTTACTCAATAATTATATTCTTTCATTAAAATTCGACATAATTTCAAAAGGTTAAAAAGTATCACCCTATTAAAAAATTATTCCGAACTCAAGGTAGAACTTTCTTCAAGATAGAATTTCAAGCACTTAGGTATTAGTATAAATAATTTTTTAAAAAATAGAAATTTAACACTTTTTTACTCCTTTTCTCTGCAAGGGTGTGAAATTGCGCCCTCGTTCAGGAAAAATCTGAATTCATTTGACATATATATCTCCATCCAGACAGTAAAAAGACTACCCTAAACCCTAAAAGAAAAGTGAGAAACTTGGCATGCATGCTAAATTTAGCACTAAGGTGTAACTTTCCCTGCACGCAAAAGAAATCTACAGTTTACTTTAAATATTTACCATCATTTATATTTGTTCATTGATTTTCACATTCAAATACCGGTAATATATTTTACTGAGTATAATGATACTTAATTATTCTTTTTTTTAAAAAAAAATATAGAAGCATATTGTAATAATAATTGTGTAATTTCAGAGTATAAGAATATATATTTATTCGAATCGAAATATTTAACGTATTTGACATTCAATCAAATATTCGATAAGTAGAAACTTGAGGAGGAAAAAACCTATATCATATATAACCCATTTAATTTAATATTTAGCTCTTCTTAAACTATATTAATTCCCAAAATAATTACATTTAGTTTAAAAATTAAAAATGAACACTTCAATAGTTAATTTATTATATCAATTAAAATTTAAAAAAATTGGAATAATTAGAAAAAGAAGGATATTTGCAACTTATAATTCAAAGAACAGAAAAAAAAATCACTTTTAAAATTTAAAAAAAATATATTAAAATTGCGTACACCTTAAAAAATACCAACTTTTCAAACTTCTGGAAATTTAATTTCCAGCAAATCAAGTTGAGTTCCGAGAGAAAAAAAATTAATTTTTACCCAGAAGTAATTTTGACCTGAATTTTAATGTGAAAGGCAATGTGTGAAAACCAGTTAAGTTCATAACGTTACAAGGTCGTCTAATGTTAGTTTACCCGCATGAGTTGAAAACAGAGGGGAAGCAAAGAAGGTGAGGCATATATACCTAAGATTTTTAAAAAAAATCGAATTGAATGTCGAACTCAATATTCATTTATTTATTTTTGAATGGAAAAGAATTCTGTATTGTCTACTGCAATGATTTAAAAAATGTACATAGAAGAACAAACAAGGATTCTTTTTTAAATAATATGGGACACAATAGTTCTGGAATAAAATCGTCTGCACGTGTGTGTTTAAGATATCGTTTTCCGCGATGAAATGCATGCCTTTAGTGTTTTTTATTTATTTCCATCTGTATTACTTGCTATATATTATTAAATAAACATGTCATTTAATATAATGAATAAATGATATCTGGCAATATATTTTCAAACAGAAAAATACACACTTTAAACAGATACAATTTTCCTGCAAATAATTTATTCTACCGATAAAAATAATTTTATAATATAACTAAATTTTCATTTCATACAAATTTAAATAAATTTTGAAACATTTACTTGACATAATAACCATAAAACGAGTGTACAATAAACTGGGCAATAAAAAAAAATCAAAAGAGCATGAATAGGGAATTACAATTACTTGCAATTGCAAAAAATATATATATATCTCACATATTTTTCTAATTTTACTTGCGGCAAAAATTTTACAAGAGTTTCTAACGAAACAGACAAAAAATGATAAATATACAAGTAATTTTTAATTCTTCATTTTTAGATCAGAAGTACTTGGAACACACAATTTATTGGTTAATAACATTACGAAAAACGACAAATAACATATTAATTTGCAATATTTTATGTCCTCCCTTTATAATCTTTGAAGAAATACACAGAGATTAATTCATAAATTCGCTTTTCAATTCAACAGTGTTTGAATTAAAATTTCCTTTAAAAAAAAAACTTGTTTCATTTTTCTATTAGAGTAACCCATCATTTTTTTCTGCTTACCAAATCCAACATTAATATTTTTTAAAAAAATCCTATTTATAATTATAGTTTTTAAAGCTACATATTGTAATTTTTGTATGTGTGTGTGTATGCATACATACACCACATAAACCTTGAATATTATATTAGCTATGGGCTCAGAATTATGTCCTTCGACAATTTAGAGAAAAAACAGGAATGATGAACATCATCCTCCCGTATTCCATTTGGTTACATGATGAACTCTGAAAGAACCAAGGCTTTGCCAAAAACCTGTCAAGGTAAAAATGTTAATGAAGAGAGAAATATATTTGTATCAAGAACTCAAGTAAAGCGTGTAAAATATAATACTTATTCCTAAAAAGGATTACTTTTAGTTCGCATCACTGTATCCTAAGCAAATTTAGAAGCTTTAAATGAAAATTAAAATTTCTTTCACAAAAATTAAAATATTGAAACTTATTATTTAGTTAATGAAATTTAATGATGACGCCAATTAGTTATTTTATTTAATGTAGAAATAAGTATTATAAACTTAATATTTCTAAAATAAAAGTAATTGTTTTACAATATTTAACAACAAAATGATTTATATACTAAAAGTATATTTTTAAATGCATCAACGAAGTATTAATGCTTAAAAGAACGTTTTCAACTGATGCCACTATCTCAAACATTTATAAAATAATTAAAATATTCCACAATTTAAATTTTGAAAAAGTCATTTATGACTGCACCAATAAATACGAAAAGACAGAAAAAGGAAAAGAGTTAGAAAAGAAGAGAGAGAAAGGAAATTTGGATATATTTTTTAGAGAAAGGGGAATATATATATATATATACACTCCTCTAATACAATGTTATTTTGGAGTTTAAGGGAGTTGGTTTGTGATCAATTTTACACGATATGGTTCATCAATGAACCTAATGATAATTAAGACCAATCACAAAGATACAAAGCTTTTCGTTTTGGATAAGATATTCCTTTTTTTTATATATACATGGAATTATACTGTATAAGTATATATAAAATATTAACAAAGGTTTGAAGAAATCCTACTCTGCAATCTGGCACACTTCATCTTTGCTTTTCGTTACAAGAGTGAGAGTTAAGGCGGTATCACACGTAAAGTTTCCGTGCAATTTTTTCACCCAACTTTTCGCCGAATCTGAGGGGGAAGGGTTACCGTAAACAAAACGACATGCTCTGACGTCAGCCACTCTCTTTCTCCACATTGAAACATTACTCGCTGATTTTTCTGTTCCGAAAACGACCATCCAATATTATTTCTTTTATTTCGCTGGCGCTTTTGTTTATGGGGGTAAACAGAAATGGAGCATCATTCTGTTTAAAATATTATACGCCGTTAAAATATTGTACACCATTATAATATTATACGCCATATCTGATGCGAAGCTATCACCATTACCGCCATCTTGGTTATGACGTAGGGCACCGAAGAACCCCATTGGCTGGAATTTCAAGCAACTTTCATTTAGAACAACTTTCTCAGCTTACTGGCAAAAAGTTGTTCGGAAGCCATTGCTATGGCAACGGAGTAAAAATTGCACGAATTGGACCAAAAATTGCACCAAACGCGTACGTGTGATAAGGCCTTTATATTAACGTCGCACTAAAAAGGTGCACGAAGGCTATTGGCGACGAACCTCGCCATTTTGAACCATGGTCAAGTGACGAAGACGACATTTGAGCTGGTACCCCTTCTCCTAGCTTCCACACCAATGAGAGGACGTTTGAGCCTGGACTGATTTAACGTGCAGTGGTCTCCTCTACATGGCAGATCTTCAGCAGTACCAGGCTCGAACTCATGATAGCCAACCAGGAGTCTGTGACCTTGATCAGCTATTTTTTACGATGATTGACTACAGAAGAATATACAATTACTCTACATTTATTATCTTTCATATTTCATTGGTATATAAAGCCTTTACTTAATTTTTTTTCTAGTTTATTCCACAGTTATGAATGAAGAGAAGAGTAATTTTTTATGATGCCCATACAACATGCAACAAATAAGTTAGTACACAATATTTGGCGACGAAATTATTAAGTACACAGCTTTTATTACTTCTTTTATACGATTTTGGGCAGGGTTATTAAACCTGAGTTTTATTTCTCTAATAAAATAGAACTAAAGTCTTGGGAGATATAAGCATAGTAAAATTTATAGAGGATTGTTTCCAGCATTGTTTCAGGACAACATTTGAATAGATTTTGAGAGTAACCTTGGAAATGAAAACATTTAAGTACACGCCGAGTCATATATAAATAACTTAAAAGTAGAGGTATCGATAATTTTCCGTATTGGGTTACTCTTAAGTGTATTCACGGATGCATGAAAACAAAGGAATAAAAAATATCACAAACTTTCATAACAGCACGAAATTTTTTTAATGTAAAATAAATGATGACTGAAATTAGTTTTATGCAAGGCTTTCATGTTTATTTTTAAGTATGCGAAAGAAAGAAAAATTAAAAAGTATATGAAAGCTTAATTTCAACTAAAAAATTCAGTGAAATATTATGACATAGAAAAAATTTACAAATGAGTATTTGATCTTTCTAAAATAAATTTAAAAACAGCAAAAGACGCAATACTATTTTTCAACTAATTAAAAACCAATCTCCATTCTGTAAAACAAACGCACACATAAAAAAAAGCTTGCATATAATGACTTTTACAACCAAAGTAACATAGGGCATATATTAAAATTTAAATGAAACATAAGAAAATATGTATATTGCACTAACAAAGAGAAAAGCAAAAGTTTATCCTTCGAAATTTTTGACTTCTGAAATTCAATTTTAATACGAATATAATTAAGTTTTTATGTGAAATGTTTTTTTCCTTGTGTATAATCGCCTACTAATGTAGATTTAAAAGTATTAGCAGTTACTTACAAATATATTTTTTAAAAAATTCAAAGTATTTTATGTTATTTTATTTTCTTTCTTTCAAATTTCTTCGTGATTGAATTTTTACAGTATCTGACAATGAGTTTTACATTTTTGTATTCTAATGACAGTTTGTGAAACTCAACAATTCTCAATTAAAAACTATTCTAAGCATCCACAAGATAAACTTTCAAATAAAAAAAAATGTCTTAATCTGATTAATACTTAAGATATAATTTTTTTTCAAACGGAACTAATTAAATGTACATTTTCCCATGCAAGAAACACCCATCATTCAGAAAATTTCGCAACAATCACATTTTCTTCCAATTAAGTTAAGAGTGCAACAAATAAAGGAATAGAGTCTATTGAGAATATGTGAATGGGTTGTACAATATTAATAAATAAACATAACAAAGGCAAGGAATATCATGCAATATTCAAGAAACATTGCATAAATATATTTCTTTGTAAGTATTGCTATACCCATTCTTGCTCCAGATACATTGAAAGACAGGTTCAATTTTTCTCGAAGCATCCATTTTATGCATTTGCATGAGACATTAGTAAATAATGCACATCTTTTCAAATACGTGATATTAGTCGACAGTTCGTTACATCAGCTGCAGGAAGCACGTTTCATAAGGAGTGACGGGTAGCAAGAACGGCGGTCTGAGACATCAAATAACTATATTTGATTAGAAGGAATGGAATCGACTATTCAAATAGTAATGACAAGTATTCCTATAGAAGGGATATGAACAAAAACAGTTTTTCGAACAAGAACATGCAAATTATTTAATGATTGTTAACGGTAAGTGAAAGCATTTTATTCATTTACTTCGCTGGGTACATCATGATGCCCTGTATGACTATATATATTGTACTAGCTGGTATATCCGTTCTTCGCATGGGTGAATTGAAAAACTGAACGATACAGATTGAAAGATAAAAGAAGTTTTTAATGAGTTAGTTTTACGTGAATTGCAAACAAAACAAATCAAAAACAAGTTTTTGCACATCTCAGCTGAACAAAAAAAAAAAAAAAAAAATCAATTTCTAAATGCTGATAAAAAGATTTAAAAAAAAATATTTACAACGCCCCGTAACTTTCTTGTGGGTCGATATTTGAAAAAACCTTCCTAAGATGATCTCTGCTCAGCAAAAGTAACACATTGTTACAAATTTGTGTAATGAATGCTAAAAAAATTGTAAATAATAGCTGGATGTGTAATATATTAATATTACTTTCTGTTTGTGTATTTATTTTATGCTAAAATTATAATACTCGCTAGCAACACCGTTTATTACACTATAATGGCGATCCAATGGAAACAGTGAAATGTTGGCGATAGAGTCAAGTTGGCATGATTTTTGGCGACCATGTTGGCAACTTGGCGATTGATTGAACGGTGCATAAGTTCATATGCTAAAGCGTCACCTAGTGGGGAGCTGCAACAAAGAGGATAATACAAAACCCTTCTCCACAAAAATACATATGCATGCCAATTTTCATAGTGATCGGATTAACTGTGTTGGAGTGAAACGAGGTCATGCATATAAACATCCATTTATATATATATATATAGATTTAAGTTAATGATATCCAAATCATAGCATTGAGTTATCCATTGTATTCAAAAACATTCTTATAGCTCATAACTCTTGATTTAAAAAGGTCAGAATTCAAATTTCTAAAACGGAAATATAATTATTTTTTCGACCCATAGCCTCCCCATCCCAATGATGATTTTCAGAAAACTCATTTTTAGCAGATCTCTACTCAACAAAATAAACATTGTAGCGGGTCTCTCTGCGTTTCCACTAATCCTCTTGGGTAAAATAATCTTTTTAACTAAGGTTTCAGTTGAAAACTGCTTTCTGTGAAGAAGACTTGGTTTAAGTAAATTAGAACTTTTCTATTTAAGTGTTAATCGCAGAGTAGGCGCAATGATGGTTGAAAGTCGAGATAGAAGAGAAACGGCCGGAGGTCGTATAGTTCAGTCAAGTGGAAGATTATTCGAAGATTAAAGTTGCAACATAAACATGCATACACATGTTTACAAAGTTACTCGCCGAATTATCCTTTTACGAGAACTTAAATATTAAAAATATATATTTTAAGTTATTCAAAAATTTTAGGTAATTAGGAAACATAACGATTTGTTTATTAATTATTAACATTTAAAAAAAAACAGATAATATAACGGGAAATTTAAAGAACAGACCCTCCTATGTGAATGTTAATTCCAATAACACTGAAAAATTAACTCATAAATTAATTAAAACACTTTAATTATTTTCGAAATAAAACCTATCATTTTCATTGTGCATCACACAGCAATAAAAATGACAGGTTTTGTGCATTACACAACAAAAAATGAACTAATTTTCTCAACTACTAACAGGACAATAAAAACTCGGTTTCATTCTAAGCAGGTTTCGCAACCCCACCCATTCTTTAGATCTAAAGACAGCGCTGCATGTACTTTTATGTTTCAAGCATTAATGTCAAAACGATTCACAAATATTTATATTTCATAAGAAAAAGAGGGGGAAATGTCTGTAAAGCCCCCCTCTTTCCAATATACTTCGTTTTTGAAATAAAATAGTTCCTTTTTTAGATGAAAAAGTGCCTTCTTTAAGGATTTTTATACCTTCTTTCTTAGACTCAGGATGAACTCTGAATATATTTGAGCAGCAAAAATAATTATACAAGAATATTGATCGACAAATATTATCACATAGTTCATTATACAAAGTGCTCGAATAATGCACTAAGTAATTTTGATTGCTTCCTGCTCTTATTTTTTCGAACGAATATGTTTTAAACTAGAAGAAGGGAGAATTATAAATTTTTAACTCTTTTAAGATTTAGTTAGAATTAAGTCACGAAAGTTGTCGGCGACTGAACTCATATTTTTGATTCACATAATTCTTCACCACCTCCCCGTGAAGAATCTGTACGATTCAAGACTTAGTAATTTTTTAGTTCAGAAACCACATATCAGATCTTTGATGGAAATGACACGAATTCTTTAATTCGATTATAATATCGTCGGCTATGAAGCACGCGCTCCTAATCTTTCGGTAACTACAGCACATTTATAAATCAAGGAACTTTTTGTTTTGTTGGAACACAATGTTTTATTTTAGCAATATTAATGTGATAACATAATAATGACCCTACAGTTTTAAGTAGCATTTTATTTAGTTGACATAATGCAGGATATAAAAAAAATATACTGGTATCCAAATTTAGTTTTGCAACAGAAATATCTACAATTATTATTTTAAAAAGTGATTTTATATATTGCAACTCAGGAAACGATTGAACTTAATGCATCTAGCGTCAGCTTAATAATAGAGAGTAGTTTTTTTAAAAAAACGGAAAGAATTTGAAGTTAAAAAGTGGAAGTTTCCTGAAACTACCCCAATCTGTGTGTGGGATACTGTTTTTTAAAGAAAACAATAGCAGCTACGCAGATTGTAATTAAAATGATTACACGGAATAGCTTAAGTGATGAATTGTGATGGAGAGTCGTTGGTGGGCTAGAAGCTGGACAGTCACAGGCGGAACTTGCTCGTTGGCTGCAAGTGTCCTGTATGGTGACTTCCAGATTATGGCAACAGATTAAAACATAGCTTTACGATCACCAGGAGTACCATAAGGTCAACAAAGAATCACAACACCAGAGGAGGATTGCTAAGTGGCTTGAAATACACTGCGCCATAGAGGTGTGACTGCTAGGCAGCTGTCTCAAGACCTCGCTGTTGCGTCTGAAACAGTGGTATTGAGACAAACCGTATATAGACGACCTGCTGAGAGGAGCCTTTATGCTCGAAAAATAGTGGTGTATGTTCCCCTTAAGCAGCTTCACAAGAGAGAGCCAGAATATCTTGGGAGTCGTGAACACCAATCTTTGATAGAGCAAGACTGGCACCGTGCCCTCTATATATACACAGGTAAACACACACTTTACAAAACAATTATTTACATAATACAAAACATTGTTTCCAGCTGACGTTAATTTCAGGAGTGGTGAGATCAGTCAAAGCATAAAAGATGAAATTTTCACAATTATTTGTCACTTTTAGGAAATGTTTGAAGCTAACGACCCATTTTCTTTTATCGCTGAAGCGAGACTTGTTTATGTGTAATAGAATAAGCTCGCTTTTCCCCTCTTTACAAACAATTTTCGAGTAAAGAAAAAGCAATTATTTACCAACATGCAATGACGTGAATTTAAATGTTTAAAAAGAAACCTCGATATTAATTGCCAGAAAAGCTAAGCGATTTCTATGAAGATAAAACAGGGAATGTACCAATGTTTGGAAATTAAAAATTTATTGATGAGGTATATTTACCATTCTGAAATTTTTACGCATTGAATGAATGGATCATAAGTCAACTTAATATGGGCGTCTTTAAAGTAAAAATATGTATAGCGATCTGAAATAAAAATGCGCGAACCTGTTCTTTTGTTTTCAAAGGTTACTCAAAGAATTGATATGAACAAATAACTTTGAAACGGGGACTCATTCCAGAAAACTCACAGATCCCCTCCCAATAATAGGAATTTTTTTGAAAAAAAAATTCGGAACGATTAGATTAAATACATTTTAGCGAATCCTACATTTGATGCTTTTTACCTATAATATTTCACCATATTCCAAAAGTAATATAAGATAACAATCTTGATAATGAATCTTTGAGCTTACATGAAATATATGTGAATCACGAGACAGTTAAAAAGCACGATAGCTCACTTTACAACTTCGAAATAACAGTGTTTTCAAAAGCCAGATTATTTACAATTACCATCGATTTTCTACAAACAATTAATCTAAGCCTGGTTAAAGCATGTGAAACGACAGTCAACAACATCAAACATTTCCCTTTTGGATTGTATGAAAATGTAAATTTCTCGGGTACTTATTATAATACTTAAAAAATAATTGAGAAATGATATACTCTAGCTTTTTCCACCATCAGTGGTGTAAAACTTAGATAAAATTTCATATTTGATAATTGGTTAAATATGTTCAAATATAAAGATTCTCCAAAAAGTTTTTCAAAATTGAAAAACAATTCTCATGTTATTTACATATGTATTTTTAAATCAAGTAAATTTTGTTTACCAACGTGCGTTATTGTTGACAAATATCATTTTTTAAAAGAAAGTTTCAGAAAAAAAAAGCAAAAGTTGACAACAGCGAAGCGCATGAACTGATTGGCGCGAAACATGTGATTGCATTTATAGCGTAAATATTACGTCACATGTGAAATTATAAACTGTTTGGTAGAAAACACGTGATTGTGACTATGGCGTCACATGAATTTAGCCTATTATAAAACTCTATACTTGTTCTCCCCTTTAAATAAATAATCTAATGGTTTGGAAAATATTTTAAAGATTATCCTTTATTAATTTATTAGTAAAAATTAGTTCTTAAAAATCTTTTTGATGAAACGAATGTATTTATTTTTACACCTATGTTTTATTTTAAAAGTAAGTCTGTAACTTCTCTCTTGAAAGATTTGTGACGGATCTATACGGTCTTTTACTAACTTCTTTTTTTCCTTAAAGCAATTTATTTATTTCAACCAATCTTCACCGAGAGTCAGGCGTGATTTATGTAACTAAGTGGTTTTCGCGAGTTAAGAAGCTAAGTAGTAGGAAGTGAGAAGTCAAGTGAATTAAAGATCGAGAAGTCGACACGAAGTTGTTGACAAGTGTAGCTAGCCTGATACGTGTGGATGTACGCGAAGAGAGGCGGATTGAAAATAGTGAAATTCATTAATACTGAGCGTGGAGTCTTCAACAATTCTTCCAGCCATTAAAAGAGCCTGAAGTCGTCACGAAAGAACCGCCGCGGTAAAATATAAGGTCAGTGACTTAGTTTAAGAAAAACAGATTAGTATCGTGTGGCGTAGTTGTGATTGTGCGCGTTTAAGCTTTCCTAGATTCAGTTGGAAAAAAAAATTCTGTATATTCCGCTAGTATTGATACCCCACTTCATTACTCCACTCTCACTTATTTATCTTAACTTGAATTGTGTTGTGTCTAAACTTATTTACTGAAAAGCATCAATAAATCTGTTTGAATTGCAATTATATGTCTTTTGATCATTTAAGTCCGCTTACACATCCAGCCGGATTTTCAGACAGACAGGAAGGTATTAGTGTAAGGCAGAGGTGGCCAATCTTTTTCAGAAGCGTGCCACAATCTGATAAAAAAAAAAAATACGCGTGCCACTTCCAACTTTTCCACCAAACTAAAAAATATACAAAAGTGAAATTTTTTTTTACTTATAGGCTTATTATGGGGTATTTATACCAAAAACATATTTTTAAATACAAGTTCTATATAATAAAAATGTTAAAAAAAAAAAAAAATGGTATAACAAATATAAAAAAAAAAGTAGAAACTTATATTTTAGTGTTGATAAATTTTTACAGGATCAATCAGTTAGCTTAGGTGCAAAATAAAGATAAGCAACTTGAAACATTTTATTTTAAATTATCATTAAGCAGTCAGTACTTTCTTAATGTGGCTTTTGAATGTATAGTTCTTTTACTGAATCATTTGTATTTGGATTAGTTCGTGAAGATGCTAACAAAATTAGGTGTTTTAGGTGCATATCAGTTAATTTTGAGCGATATTTTGATTTAATTGCGTTTATATAACAGAAAACATTTCTTCACAAACATATGTTGATCCAAACCTACAACAATATCTGACCGCTAAATCATGTAAATTTGGAAAATTGCTTGGTGGCACAAATTTCCAAAATTCGATGTAATTCGGATCTCATTTGCGGTTAAAATAATTTCCTTATATTTGCTTTTCAGAGTAATATGGTGCTGTAGGTCAATAATTTCAATTTGCACCTGAGGTGGGTAACAATTAATATCGTGAAAAGAAATCGAAAAAGGATTAGTAAAAAGTTCAGTACTTTTTTTATCATCTTTAAAATCCTCAAACATAGCACTGAAAGAATCCTGAAAAATGGATATTAAATTTTTAAATCTATCATAGTGCGGAACATTACTAACTTTGGCAGATTATTCCTGCAAGTGAATGGGAAATGAGTTAGTTTTTTCTCTCCAAAATCCATACAAAAAAGCAAAAGTTTGTTCACAAAAGAAGATATATGACCAACTAGGATAGGAAAATTACAATTTTCCCCCTGTAATCTTAAATTTAAATTGTTTAAATGTTTATTATATCGGTAAGAAAAGCTAAATCCCACAGCCAATTTTCACTCCTCAGGAGTGAGCATTCACTGGGTAATTCATTGTTTTCTTCCAGATATTCTATAAAACACATTCCCTTAAACTCCAAAATCTCGCAAGTGAACTTCCTTTGGAAAGCCGGTGCACACCCTATAATGAAGGAGTAACTCCTCTCTCTCAGAATATGGTTTTTTCTTTCGGGCTAACAAAGAAAGTTCATAAGAAGCCTTCACAATGGTTTCCATTTCGTCATTTCTCTTTTGGAACAAAAATTGTTGGCCAGCTCAAGATTTCTTTTTTTTTTAAAAATTTTTTTTAATTGATAAATTCCGCTTGCAAATTTGATCCAACAGGATATTTGCTGTTGAAATCACTATGCAGTTGTTTGAAATGACGGTCCCAGTTAATCTTTTTTTGGAACTGCTATACAAATTCCACATATCAAACAATCACAGGCTTTGAAGCATTTTAATGTGTAAATACGTATTGTTCTTCCCAGACAATTTTTAAACCACGTGCTGCAATATCCTCTACATAATTTCTTTTCGATGTCGAGTGAGTGAATATTAACGTCCCACTGTTCAGCTATACGAGGGCTTTTGGGGACGGTCAGCGTAATTTTGAACCATGGTCAAGTGACGCGGACGACACCTGAGCTGGCAACCCCTCTCCTAACTACCACACCACACCAACGGGAGGACGTTTGAGCTCTCGACAGATTTAACGTGCATCGCTCCCCAACACGGCGGGTCTTCAGTGGTACTGGGATCGAACTCATGACACGCTAGCCAGAATCCGATGCCTAGACCACTTGGCTACCGCGGCCACCTTTTCGATGTCGAAGGTTTACTCATAAACATATTGAAAATAAAAAAAATTTAAACAACTACGCTCAAAGCTAAAATCTAAAAACAATTTTAGAAAAGGAAAAAAGCTTAACGTCTTGCTAAACAGAGTTTAAAATCAACTGAGTCTGACAGCCAGAAACAATTTGCCGCTCTGTTACGCTACAAATTTTTTAGGCTCCGAATCCAGCATTCTGATTAGTCATGGAACCAAGTTCTCATTCTCTTTGCTTTATAAAGCGGCTACTTTGTTCAGGTAGAATTACTTCTACCGTATCAACAACTGCTCTCCTAAATATATTGCAGAATTACTTCTTGATAATACAGAAAACCTTTTATTGAAAAACCTTTTTATTTGACATCACGTTGACAGCCAATAGCTATAAACACCAAACTTCAGCACTACAAGGGGAAGCTGAAATTCGAATGGAAATCCGGGATGTTAAAAATTAACCACCCCCGAGAAAGGGTGACTTATGAGGCAGATTCAAGCGTCCGAGAGAGAGAGAGAATTTATTTGTTTTTAGTCTCACGTTACTCAACACTTTTCTCGGAACGTTACAATGGTGCGAAATTGTAAGTTTTGGAGCATGATCTCATTTTTGGCGCTATACTCTGAAGAAAAGAAAAAATCTTCTTAGCGCCTTTAAAATCTCACGCTGAAAATTTCTGTTTTTTACATATTCTCTTTATGATAATTTTCTATTATAATTCAATTAATTCAGTAATACTTTCATAAAATGTTTGTAATCATTCAATAAGTCTTTGCGTGCCACAGCTACGACTCCCGCGTGCCGCGAGTTGGCCACCCCTGGTCTATGTGAACTCTATCT
This sequence comes from Trichonephila clavata, assembly GCA_019973975.1. Classification (NCBI taxonomy): domain Eukaryota; kingdom Metazoa; phylum Arthropoda; class Arachnida; order Araneae; family Nephilidae; genus Trichonephila; species Trichonephila clavata. The sequence continues at coordinate 115,521 of BMAO01037802.1, forward strand.
GTTCTAAAAGTTAGTAACCATTGTACTCAGTGGTGTAACGAAGGATATTTCGATCCCCTGAATCCTGCCCCCTCCCTCGAGACGCGGGGTACACGTTACGGCACCAGTTGTACTGATACACCTTGTACAAAGGAGTGAAATTCCTTAAAATTTCATCTACTTTTAGATAGAAAAAAATCTTACATAACAAAATAAGAGAAAAAGAGGAAATTTAACTGCGAAGGAAATTGAATTAACCAAATAACATACAGCGACTTATGAGTGATGTATCGAGGTCGATAAAGAACTGATCTAGTTCATTAACAGCTGCCAAACAAAAAATAACAAGAATGCTGCAGATCGATTCTAGTTTTCAGGAGCATTACGAAAAGAAAAGGAAGGGAAGGGAAAAGGGGGGGGGGCGACTTTCATGACGTATTTACATTCTTCAATCAATAAAAAATAAGTAGCGTTCACTAACAAGGTCATTTTCGCATAATGATAACGCAACATCAGAAATGATGAGTACACAAATTTTATTATGACTAGAGCATTACGTCTTCAACGTGAGAAGTAAACAAAAGTATGATTCCTTTACATATTTCGAAGTTTCACAGACAGAAGCCATCACTAAAGATTTCTTGATTGAGTGTGTGTGAATTCTGTCTCATGATAGAGAAATGCATTTTTGATGCAATTTTTACCTTAGAAATCCCAGTACATAACGCCTTTAATTCGAAATTTTGAAAAAATTTAACTGTTCTGGAAAAAAATAATTCAAACTATTTTCCAAACCTTCCCTGGTTAATATTTTTTCAAGATACTTTTGTAACATGAAGCTAAATTACATAAAATAAGTTTATTTCAGCAATGTATATCTTAAGTTCGGAAAATTTTAATACTATTTTTTTGTTCAGTATAAAAGGGTGTTTTTATTAATCATAAAATATTCTTGCGCAGCGAAATTTCAGTCCAATATATTACGTGTCAATTTTCAAAAAAAGATAATATATATATATATATATATAATGTTGTGCTACATAAAACTTCGTGAATTAAAGCATTTTTATAGAATTAATTGTCGAAAATTTAATTTCCATTTTTCTTTTAATTATCAGTCGACTTATTTACATTTTTAAAATTTAGCATGGTGTGTTCATTAATTTTATATTTCGCGAATACATAGTTTTTCAGCATTACACTAGATACCATGCTTAAATATTTTTAATTCTAGAGATAATTCTACACACTATATTCATTTACACACTAATATTTTCCCAAAAGATTAAAATATAGTTTACGTTTCATCGTTTATTCTTTATAACAATTTCCACACAAACTTTAACCAGAAATAAAAATTTATTTTAATTTTGTAGAAAAAGCATACATTTTAAACAACATTAAATCTAATTCAATAGACCAGTAAGGTTTAAAGTAATGTTATTATGTAAACAAATATTGTCTATTTCGATTTCCCCCAAAACTATTAATCAGGCAAAGATTTGTTTTATTATGAGATTGAGAAAAGAAAAAGCGATTTTCTTTGATCAAATAAAAATATTTTACATTATTCCGTTTAATGCTGGTTGTGTTGATATAAATCGAATTAATTCCTTTAAAACAGGTACTGTGTCACGAATAGAACAACTTTTCTTCCTTTTAACCTATTAAAATTCTACTTCTCAATTCCAATCGATATTAGTAATGTTTTCGTATACCATCTAACTCGCATTCTCTCTTGTCTCATTTTGAATAACATTAAAATTTATAAATATTATTTATGTCACTGAGTTTTTCAGCTGCTTAAAAAAAAGCAGCTTCGTGCCTTAAAAAAATTCAGAAACTGTAGAGTTTTGGTTCCTTGAACGCAATCATTTTAAATTGCAATTTTATTTCCATGCAAGATTGCAAGTCTAAAGACAAAAAATTCAAATAAATAAGAAATAGACTTTGCGAGACTAATTCCTTTCAAAATTTATTCTTTCAAGTTCATTTCTTATTTTCA
>BMAO01037802.1:118942-150615 GCA_019973975.1 Trichonephila clavata
GGCCAGTAAAAATGTACAGAAATCAAAAAACAAAAAAGAAATATATGAATAAAAGTAGGATCTATGCTAAAATGTGGTACAGAAAGAAAACTGCACTTTAAAAAAATGGTCTGAGTGCTTCGGGATGACGTTCAAAACATGGCTTCAATGCTTAATTTTGACCGAATCAACACGCTTCACATCTATTAAAAAAAGTACATGTACCCGAACAGCTTTTACACAATCTTTAAAAGAGAAATAAATTACATAAAACCTCAATTTCATTTCTTCTCGCAAGTTTTGAATGGTTGTTTTCAGCTTATTTTATAATGAAATCGTAAACTACACAACAAATATTAACATCAAGTCCATTTCCTTCATTTATTCTCGGATGGTTAACAGCACGAAACTTCTTTATAACCGCGAACACTGACAGAAAAAGAAATATATACATCTATTTACGACACCGAATTTCGAGCTACTTTATCTTTAAAACATTCGCTATTTCTAAGAAAATTGAATCTCATTTTTAGACAGTATTGTCAGAATTTAGCTGTGCAAATAGAAAGCAATTGTCTTTTCCATACCAATTGTTTACATCTTTGGAAAAACGGCATACAATTTTTTCGCTTTTCTACTTTGGGATTTATTGAGTTTTTGCAGTTTGCGATGGTTACACTCCAAAAGTGTTAGGATGTCGTTGAATTTCATGAGGCTTTTGCGAACAGGAGAAAAATATCTAGACTTATTTTAATGAAAAACCTTAATATACAAAATTAAAACAAATTGTTATAACTGTCTTGTAGTTCTATTAGTTTGTCCATATTAGGCCTTAAAAGCACTATTGCAGTTGTATAATCCAAGTGGTGTACAATCAAAAGTAACCCCAGCTACAAAGGCTAGCTGCAATTTCAATCTGAGGTAGACAAAGTCAAAATGGTACCTACGGGCTAACATTGTTGTAATCCAACATTTGATTATTACACTAGAATTCTAAATAGTGTAGAGCAAACAGTCATTATCATGTGCATAACAAGCCTGTTCTCACGCTCGCTGGCACAATCCTTCCCGTCGGTCGATTAATCTATTCTAAGTCCACGGATTCCATATTCGCACTACTGTAGCTAAATTTCGTCCAACAGGAACACATAATTCCTCAGAAAGAAAATCCGAAAACTATCAGCTAAAATTCCTCCAATGTCAAACACAGCAATACATAAAAAATGCCACAAATAACAGATAGAGCCGTATTACCATAAACACTGTCTAGTGTCTTTGCCATAGGAAGGTGGTGCATAAACGCTAACAATTGGTTTCCATATTCTTGGACGAGGCTTGCAGAAACCTCATCCAAAAAACGAGAAAACAAAATTTCAGTACTTGGAAACAGATTTTTGTACTTCCTTTAAGCAAATCGTGCACTTATAGATGGTGCTACTAATCTATGTGATTTGCCTGGCAATGCATTGGCTATTCGAGGTACAAGTATGGTACAAATTTCAAACCTATTAGAAGCTTTCTTCATGGAGTTGTATTCTGGATTATCAAGAACGAATAAAAATGGATCACTGAATCTACTCTGATTGTTCGAAAATTTTATTGTGATTCCTATATTGCCTTTTTAAATACAATTTTGCAGTGAAGATACCTATGTAAAACTATTCGTCAAAAATCTTTACTTTTTAGACTTTTTCGCGTACTTTCTGAAGATCGTTCGTGTATAACAGTGTGAAAAACTGCACTAACGTGAATAATTCCTCATTTATTTGATGGATAGGTTCACTGATTAAAATTAATATGTGTGGTGTGCTTTTTCTTAATAGGGAATGCTTGTTCACTATGTCTTCTTCAGACCTCGCGAACATGTCCTCCATTAAACTACAAATAACCTAAGGCAGCGATACTCAACCTGCGGCCCGCATGTGGCCCACCGGATCTTTCTGAGTGGCCCGGTCATAGCCTGTTGCACTAACAAATCCAATTATTTAAGAACAATGTATTAAAAATTTAAGGAGAAATTCTATCAATTTTGCTATTGATGTGCTGGTACGAAATGCGGCATAACTTTTTTTCTTTTTGTACTTATAATGGATAGTGTGAACAAGTAACAGCGACCATTTTATAGGTGAAACTGTTGTTTCAAAACAATTGGGATCTTGACTATTTCGTAGAGAAAAACAAACATGAATCAACAACTTGAGTAATTTGTCGTGTGACAATGCTATATTTAAAAAATATATATAATTTTGCTCGTCACTAGCACTAAGCACAAATCTTTCAATGGGCTCAGTTTTTTTTAAAAAAAAATCTCTTTTAAGAAAAGATTTAAAATATTTGCGAGAGGGGAGGGGACTTAGGATAATTGATGAAAGGAAATAGAAATTACCCTATAACAGAGTAAAAAATGCGTAAAAATTATTTTTTTGTAAATTGAGTTTGAGGGAGTTTGATATAGTTTTAAAATGGAATCCAAAACAATTAATATTTTGATCAATTTCCCGCTTTTTGAATGCCCTTGATCTTTTAGCGTCTCTCCTTTCACCCGCTCATTAATCTTCATGTGGCGGCCAGCATGAATCCTTTGTCATATATATGTGGTCCAGCGGAGAAAAAGGTCGAGTACCTCTGACCTGAGGTGTCTCAACGCCCAACAAAAAGATTTCATTCCTGATTTAATGTACATACATAATAAGCTATTTGATAAATTTCTCTATAAAATTTAATATATTTGTTGATTGCAGAATTGAATGCAATGCAACAATATTCTACCCCCAAAAGATTCAGCAGAATGATAATTTTTCATGTTTAATGAAAATATTTTCCCATTTGAAAAAATAATATGTTCAACATATCTTTCCTATGAAGAACTTATTATCATTAAAAAAAAAATACCATGAAAAATGTAACAAGGAAAATTTATCGTTCCAAGTATTTCAGCGTAGGTTGTTATTTAAAGACAGTTCATTTATATAGAAAGATATCCATTTTGAGAGAGCTTTTTCATCTGAACAAATAGGCAGTCAGTATCATGATTGAATGTCGTGACAAGGTGCACTTACTCTGATTAACCTTCTCGTCAAAATCTCGAAAGGAATGATTGAGGGCAGAAGAATTTAATTCTTAGGAGTTACATTGAAAGGAGCAGCAAAGAATTTAAATGATGAAATGCATTTCTCTTCCTTAATCGGACCATTTTGAACAGGATTCTCACGGAAACAAACATTTCTTCAAAAACACGAAACATTCCACTAATATTTAAGCAAGACGAAACAATGTTTTTGAAAAGCCTTATTACTTGAACTTCTGAAAAATATCAAATTGCGTGACATAAATACTTTCATTTTTTTTTCTCCCAGAAAAATCGTTATTGCTAACATTTAATTAAAGGTGGAGATGTAAGTACATCATATTTTGGAAATGATACTAAATTGTATTTGAAATAATCTATAAAGGAAATTATTTCAAACTTTTAAAAAGCGCAAGATAATCTTAAACTAAATAATGCAAAACCCCAAGAATGGTTATTGGAATACATTATTAGTTTCTAGGAAAGTATTTATGCACATATTTTTAAAAATCGGAAATTTTAGAGTTTAACCCGATAAAAGAACAAAACTTTGATGAACGAACTTCCTACCCCGGAAGTAATACACTGTTATAACATCTTTGATTTGATTTTTATTAACGTCACAATCTAAGGCAATGCGAGGGTTGTAGGCGACGAATCTCGTAGTTTTGAACCCTGGTTACGTTGACGAGGAAGAAACTTGGATCTTGCCTCTCATTTTCCAAACTTCACCCCACCAATGCGAGGATTTTAAGCCTCGGTATATTTAACCTCTCTTCAGCCTCTATACGACAGGTCTTCAACGACACCAAGATACGAATTCACTTATTCGATAATACCGTCCACTAGTTCAAGACCCCAACCAGAGACTGGTTTAATATCACGCGTCTATACCAGAGGGGTGGCGAACCCTTATGGATCAACGTGCCATTTTTTCTAAAGAAATATTTTATGAGGTATAGACGTGCCGTCAAATAATTTTAACTTGCGATTATTGGGAAAATAATAAAACTAAATACTACTAACAATTTCAAACTGTTTATTTACTACGAAAAAATACATTTGTACTTTATAGTAGTAAATATTTTAGTTAAAAGTGTAATTGAAATTATAAAGTAACAATAGTGTGTGTGCTGTTGCAGATTAGATGAAAAATAACTTATATTAGGATTGTAAAATGTTACTTTTAGCACAATGCATGCTGAATTGGAGTCATCTGCCAAACGGTTTCTAAGCGAATATTTAATGTAATTCATCTCTGAAAATAATGACTCACACAGGTGTAGGTAGATGAAAATATGGTTAAAATAGCATGGTCCAGCATTTTCTTACTGTTAAATGTCTCTGGAAACGAATTCCATGTTTCCAAATTTTCATGAGTAGCATTTTTACTTATGTTTGATACGCTTACTTATACTTGATATGCTTGTTAATATTTCTGTTTCAATCAATTCTAACTTTCTCCGTTTTTCAACAAATTTTTGAATCCATATTGAACTAGACTGGAAATCAATCAGTTGCATTTCAAAATTTTCAATTTACAACCAATCAAATTAGGACAAGTTCAGTTTATCAAATGAAGTCACATCAGGGTACCTAAAAAACTTGAGCGTTTCCGATAAATCTTACAAAATCGCTGATAATAAAACTGCGACTGATCACTCGCATTTGTTCGTAATACTTCATTTTGAACTTTGTTATTTTGAATTAAAATGCAAACCGTTTTGATCAGTGGCGTGCCCAAAATATTATGTCGAGTGCCATGAATGGCACGCGTGTCACTGGTTCTCCATCCCTGGTCTACACGTTTAGATTAGTCGGATACAAATTAATTATTTTATGTTAAAAATACCGAGACTTTTTTCTAGAATGACAAAATCAAACATTAATAAATGTTTTAACACCATTTTAACACATATCCATATAAAAAAATTTTACGTAGTGAGTTTGGGCGATAATATTTAAAATGACAAACATATCATTAAAACATTTAAATAATCTTTAGTATGTTTTAGATGGTTCTCGAAAATTCTTTCACTTTCATGTTGCACATCGCGTTAATAGCAGACATTCGACAGTAGATAAAATAAAAATAATCAAGTTACGAAATAAGAATTGGAGTTTCTCTCTATTGAGAAAAGATTAAGAAATCAAAATACAGGTTTCTTAAAAAAAAAAAAAAAAAGCATTTACAATATTAAAAATTTATGAAGTTTCCAATTTTCACTATTAACCAATTGCCTCGAATTCTTCTTTTAAAAGAAAACACTAAATTATTCGCCTTTATACATTTCGTACACCTACAAAAGAAATAATATCGATTACATAAACATGAAAATATATTATATATAAAACACTTTCTCTAAGCAACTCGTTGGTCATACTGTTTTATGGACGACAATTACGGAAATAATTTTTTATCATCCTGCCCTTTCCATCACTGTGTAGATGTAGATATCTTAAAAACTACCAACATAATCAGAGAGATAACTTACGTCACCATAACTGTCAGTTTAATTCCCTTGACAGAGGACAAACAAATAAATAATAAGAATATGCGTCTCGCTTGATCGATAGTATTTACCTTTCACTAGCGAAGAACGGAAAATTTGTCCATGAATATTTGATAAGGTGTAATAACTTTCCACTAGAAGCGATTGCTAAATTCGATAGAAATGGGTGACATTTGATTCGAGATATTTTGCTTTCCACTAGAGAAATACAATGATAATATTTAATTTAGATGGGTATAGTATATTTTTTGGAAATACTTGTAGCAGATTAATTCGAATTTTATCGACACAAAAAATAATGTTAAAACGATACAGAACACTAAATAGCTATTGTTCTTATCATATTTACGCTCAATTTAATCCATTATTAAATACTCCTCATATATATATATATATAAAGAACGTGGAAAGCCACGCGATAGAAGTGAAACTTCTTTGGCGACGTTGGCCGTAAATGCAGGAATAGATTTAATTATATTAAACTATTGAGATAACTTTAATGAAATAAAATACGAACTTCATTTATTGTATGAAAATATTTTTATTCAATTTTCTTCATAATCATTTTCCAAGAAAGACACAATAGGTGTGTGGTAACTAAAGTAGGACATAAAAATCCTCGATTGTAGTCAATCAAGAAAATGTAAGAAAACTGCATCGATCGTGGTTCCGTATATTGTTTTTCCTTCTCTAGAATCAGTGTCTGTTTCAAGAATTCAATGAGTGACTTTGCTTCTTCTGAAGCAAAATTAACAATAAAGTCTCCAGTTAAGATAATCGGCTTTTAATCATCATCGGATCCAATGATTGCAGCAGCCTCTGATGTGTACAGCACTAAAACTTTATGGATAAAGATGATAAAAGCTGCGACAGAACTACCTGGTGATATATTGACTTTCGCCTGGACTTGCTGCTAGTCCCCCCCCCCCTTCATGAAATTCTTTTTGCATTTGTTCTAGGTTTCTGACCAGAATTGATCTTGATTCAATGGAAATAAAAATTAATAATATAAACTTAATGCATCACTAACAGAAGTCACCGTGTTTAGTTTACAAGACGCTATCCGTAGCGATTCTGGCGCGAACGTTAGTGACATATGCACAATGCCTCGGACACTCCCGTAACGGTAAGAGCCATATAATGGTAACATTTTGGGTGCGTTTATTCGTTGAAAACGGCACGTTTATTACATAAAAACTACGAAAATACGCCACGCGAGTTCGTTATGAGAGTAGCAAGGGTACCCACTTAATGTCACCAGTACCTAAGCGCCTTTCGTCCCTTAGCAGCAAGATATACTTTTGATGCACCCCCTTAGCAATCGTCCAACTTTTCCCCGGATATGACGCAAGCCACGTGGTGTATCCCCCACCCCCGCTCTCTTTTCCTCCAGCTCGCTATCTCCTCACCATGGCGACGTTTCGGGGGGGGGGGGAATCATTACTTCCGTTCGCTTTTTCACTGTTACGCAAAACTGGGTAAATTTCTCATTTACTCCTGTCCGCAAAGAAGTTTCACTTCAAAAATCGGTTTTGAGATAACATTTTGTGGTGAAGGAACATTATATAACGCAGCGAACATTTTCATCAATAACTGCAAATACTCCCCCCCCCCCTTTTTTTTTTGATAATTGATTACGAAAAATTATATCTGTCATCAAAATACTATATTTTTATTCAGTACAATTTCTTTCACTCATTTTTCAGTCAAGTTCAACATTGAATTGTTACAATAATACTGTGTTTTCCAAAATATAAGACCCAATCTTATTTTTACAGCAAAAGAAGCTTTATAGGGAATATTTTGAAGGAATGTTTTATTTTTCATGAACAATAATTTGTATTTATTTCAACACAGGCATGTCGTCTTCTTCTGAAACGTCTTCATAGGTTCATCATAGCTCACATTGCTGAAGGAAACCATCCAACCACTGATGAGATGCTTTGAACTCTTCTGGCGATTAGTTTAACTGTAATGCAAATTGAGAGAATGCATTGATACAGTTTTGGGAACAACCAAAAATTCAGTAAGTTCTTCCGTCAGCTATCCACTGACAGATGATGTCTTCCAATTCAGGAAATATGGTTGCAAAGACCTGATCCACACTTAGCTTTAGCATTTAGCTCGTCCATCTAATGAATGAAAATATACTACTCTCATCGTCATTTTTGGACACCTCTAAGATCCTACTTTACAGAAAGGCTGTAAGATTTTTCTTCTTAAGTATTCCACAATTCTTTTCTTGTACTAGACTAAATGGTTCTAATTTTTTTTTTTTCATTTTACCTGAGGCCATTATTCTTTTTACCTTTACAATTGAAATGTTTTATCTTAACTTTGATTAATCGTTTAGCAATGCTTGGCATAATTTAGATGACAAAATTAATGAGGGCTTACTTTGGAGGTAAGGATTATCAAAATATTTATCCACTATACAGGTTAAAAATATCGAATAATGTATTCATTTTCTTTCTTCCAGAAACATATGACCTTAGTAAAATGCAGAACGAATGAACGAATATTAACCTTCTCGAAGCATCTCGTGATTTCCACGGGTTTGCATTTTTCCCGACTTTTTACAGTATAACCCATGCCGTTCATATTTATGTATTCATTTATGGTTTTGTTTATATTATTTTTATAAGCTAATTATATATTTTAAAATAAAAACTCTTTTACAAATTTTTTTTGTATATTTTAACTCTAAAATGTAGATTTAATATGTAGATTTGAAATATGTAATAAAAACGAGAAATTTATGAGCCTACTTTGGTAAAGGCAAAATATACTAGGCTACTTTGAAAGAGGCAAAATATATTGTGACAGATAAAAAGGTGAAAAAATAATTTTTTTTCTTTCTTGCACGTTATACATAAAACATATATAAATTAATTGTTCCCTAATGTAGGTACAACTTCCAATTCTGTTAGCTTTTAATTTTTTACTTTGTAATTTCTTGGAAGAGTCAAAATGGTAAAGGTGGGAAACCCGAAATTTTCTCTAGAAGGGAGATTTGAATAAAGGCTAAACTCATTAAGATAATATTACTTTGATTATGGATTATTCATTTGTTTGATATTAAAGAATTTTTAACTAAATTTTCGGAAATCACTAATAATATTAATTTTTTAATTAATTACAAAAAAAAAAAAAAAAAAAAGCGGCAAAGTAATTACAGTCCATTTTTCAAAAAGATATTGAAGTGTTCAGAGCCCCTTTTAAATAAGGCAGTAAGATAAAATAACAAGAAATGGTTTAACTACTTAATACAAAAATTTAAGTGACAATAAAACAAATACACTTAAAAATAAATTATAGTTTAAAAAAAAACTATAAAACACCCTTTTATAGTTGATCGAACTAAGTTGTAACTTAATCTTTTAGTCACCAAATCTGGAAATGGGATCTGAAATTAGTCGTCAGATGGAGGGATGGGATCTGAAAATGGGTAATCGTAAATCCTGATGAGGACAATAGAAAAAATTATTTAATTATTGTATTATCATTGGTCCTGGACAACTGAGCAACATTTCGAATTCATCTGACCTTTAAAAGTAGGAAAAATTGAGTTTAAATATTCCGTTACATACAAGTAAAACTTATAAAAGGGTTTTAATGAATATTCGCAAATAAGTTACAGGTTTGATAACGACAGCAGTTTTATTAGTTGACAAACAATAAAGGTAATATAAAATATCAAAGCAAACCAATTCTAAAATGAAGTTTTGAAATTTATAAACTAACCTAGAAAATAAATTGAACCAGTTCCCACTTTGAGAAAACAAAGTTAACATACTTTAAAAAATACCATTTATCAAAAATAAATAAATTAATTAAATTGTATTGCGCACATATCAAGAATTTTTATAGTAAACATTGCAAGAAGTCTGCTTATGAATTCATGACAAAAAGCTCCGTAAACATCATTGTTATTCACTATGAAATTTTAGGGTTATTAGCAATGAGAATAATATTCCACTTGCAAAATCAAATTCATCTTGGGAAAATCCTACTAACATACTTCCGTTTTACGATGGTTTTACGGAAGTAATTCTTGTTTACTGGAGCAAAACTAAGCCTATAAATGCATTTTAAAAGAGGAGCTAATATAAAAAGAAAATAACTAATTAATAAAAACAATTTACAGACTTCAGAGCTTGAATACTTTTTATTTCCTAAGGGTAGGTATTTATAATAGAAATATGAATGAAGTTTTGAAATCGATGTACTATGAAAATATAAGCAAATAATACAGTACTTAATAAATATAAAAATACAGTTAACCTTAAAAATTTCTTAAAAAATTATTAAAATAAATGTAACATTTCGTAAAAAATGCAATAGGAATTTATTATTTTACGAAGGAATTTTTAAAAACTTATTAAATAAGTTATATTTTTATTTAATTTTAATAATTTATTTATAATAATATTTACGTATTATTTTCTTTTTATAAAAATAGTATTAAATAAAAAGTATAATAATGGAACCGGTAACTTTTTTAATGCAAAATAATAGATCGAAAAATTGAGCAACATTCAGATGTGCATCTTCTAAAATCAAGCACTTTATTTGATTTACTTTTATTTAAATCGCATTGTGAAGCAACACGAGGGCTACTGGCGAAGGACTTTGAAATTTTGGATCATGGTCAAGTGACGAAAACAACAAATGAGGTGACAACCCTTCTGCAAACTTCCACACAACGCCGAATGAAGCCCTTTGTATACGTTACTGTTGAAACGAGGAATCCGATATTTCATAAAATCACTAAGAGCTAGTGGCATAACAATTGGGGTTCATAACCCCATCCCCCACACACACCAAGATATTTTTAGTTTTCGCATCAAGATTATGTCTCGGGATTTTTAAAATGTACCCCCCCCCCCCCATAAAAGCAGTCTGTAAACGACACTGCGAGGTATTTATGAATTACGATGCATCCCGAATACATCCAGGTATTCAATATTATTCATGAATTATATTAAAGTAAATGAAATTGGTAGATTATACACTTTAACACGTCACGTAAAAGAATAACGATTGCCTAATTGTTAAAGTAAAGACGGCATGCGAAGGCTATTTAGATCGGTTGCAGTTGAGCTTTAATCAGTTTTGAATCAGTCATGGCTGGTTTCTGCCAGTAGTACTAAGTAACCCAATAATTATAAGTCGCAAAAATTTAAAATATAATTATTATTGCACCATAAAGTGATATTTTTTAACTGCTTAATAATTCTAGCGATATTATATTATATTTCAGTTATCCAGACTGAATTATATTTTGATATAAATAAGTTATTATTTATTGATTTGTTAAATTGCCAGTTCTTTAAAAGCACACAATTTTGAAATAATTCATTATAATTTCTTTTAGAAACGTATATTAATCATTACATCCATTAATATTACAAAATCACACACACACATAACAAACTATTCTATCTTCACCAATAAAAACTACTCATTGTAATTTAATCAATAATGAATTGGAAAACTTATTGCAAATATTTTTATTTTTTAATTCTTCGAAATATTTATGATTTTCCATACCTGTTGTCCTTTTTTTTTTAATGTGAAATGTGGAAATTTTTTAAAAGCACATTGTTTTCTCAAACATTCTAAAATAAGTCTCACATGGTAAAATTTCAAAATTTACAAAAATACAAATTTTTAAATAGTTTTGACATAAACCACTTACCTACAAAAATTAAATTTGTAAGAAAAATAAAGAGGGAAAAAGTTTTAAAGTATGACAGCACTTAATACAATAAGATACGTTTCAGTTGAATAAAATATATGCTAAAGATCCCTTAGAGAGAACCCTTGAATTAAATAATCGATTTGAAAGTTTCAAAATTTCATTAAAATTTTAATTTTATAAATGATTTAATTATTTAAATATTTTACATTCCATAGTTAAATAATGATGAATTACTAAGATTAACTTTAAGCCGTTCTTTTTGTTGAGTTTTTAAAAACAATTAGTAAACATGTATAATTTCATATAAACAAAAAGTTTGATTAAACTTACAGTCAGCAAATTTGGCCTGTAGCTCTTGAATTCTCGTACTCAATGTCATGACATACCACAAAAGAGCACCTACGATAGCCAGTACAGTAAAATAAGAAAATATTTTAAAGCCTTCCATAAAACTGCATTTGCAATTTTTTTGTGAAGTATTTCGTCCAGATTTTAATCTGGAACCTGGGCGGAATGGTCTGAAAATAAATAAAATAAAATAAATGAATAATTTATATTTTTAATGTCATAAAAACAATTCAATTAAAAATTCATCGAATTACTGTTGTTCTTTTTAGAGTATAAGATTTATAAAATTAAATATTATCTACCGATTTTATTGAAAATTGTAACATAAATATAAGTCAGTAATTTTCTTTAAAAGAATTATGATTATATAGAATAACAATTTTTACAAATCTGCCTGAAGATTAAAAAGAATTTAGAACTATATACATATAACGTTTAATCATGAAAGAAGGTACAATTACACAACATATACATCTTTTCAAAATATAACAATAGATGGCGCCATATTTATTTCCAATATTATAACAATACTATTAGTACGTGATTTTAATGTTTAGAAGAATTGTTTAAATAACTAATAAACAGAATAAAAAGGTTACAAATTATTATTTTTTGAATGCATGTTTGAACTTATAATAGAAATGTTTGGGTTCCTTAACCTGCAAAGAGAATGTTTTTTTTATATTATGATTTCCACAAACAATTATTTGAACCACACATAATAAATACCTTATGTAAGATGGTGTTATATTCCCAAAAAAATGACAAGTTATTCATATTCGTGGAAAACACAATAAACTTGCGCAAAAAAAGGAGTTAGATTTCAAAAATTGGAAAAACTGCACATTTCATTTTTCTTATATTTACACATTTACTACAGCAGACTAAATAGTTTTTATAAATTACATATTGGTACCTGATAGATAATATCTTTTTAGGCACTTGTAAACACAACACTTTAAAACAGAAAAACACTGTAAAAAAACCCCACAAGGTTTTAAAATATACTTAATATATCCAAGAGAAAAAACATATGTTCAAATTCTAATAAACTTGAAATTCTGCAGGCAACCAAAATGGAACATAATAATCAAATGAAACATTTCTAATGAGATGTCTTGTACACTTAAAAACCCTTATCTCATTATGGTAAACTCCTTGCCTTGTACATACCTTAGTCAAGAAAAAAAAGTGGTTTCAAATAGCATCAAAAGTTCATTTTTCTATTTTGCATTATCCAATATGAAGACAATAATTCCCTAATTGGTGAATTCTGCTTTAATGCATAAATATATGTACAAAAACAGAATTTAATCCACTTCCTGTTCACTCTTCTTTTTGAATTTTTCTCTTAAAACTATTATAAATTGCACAGGAATTCATCAAATTCTCAAAGTATGAAATCAACCTTCTAGGATGCTATATTGTAAGAGGACTTTCCCTAACTCTCTAAACATTTTAGATAGACTTTAATTATATAAAAGTTGCTTACAATTAGTTCCATTTGAAGTTTTGATACTTAAAAAAAAAGTCTCATCTACAGTTTAATTTACCATGGACACAGTGCGTGATTTTTTTGTGTGAATCCCATTAAGTCATGTGCACAATTACATTTCTTAGATAACAATAAGCATATCAGTTTTATATACAATTTAATCAGAACATATGCTTGAAAATTAATTTATTTCTATCATTTAAAAAAGAATCTAAATAGAAAATTTTATTAGAAAAAACTCAGTCATGTGTGTGTACTGATTATATGTATATTAACAAAGCTTGGAAATTAATTGTAATATATATCAATTTAATCTTTAGAATTATTTTACATTACTAAATTGTATTGCAATTTAATGCTAAGAGATTGTAACTCTATAATCTGTGCTACTTATCATAAATAATGTCAGAAACTGAAAAGTGTAGACTAAATGTAAAGTTATCAAAAATAAACTAATTTTTAATAAACTAATAACCAAAACAGGAAATTCTATTAATGAATCAAGAAATAAAGGTATCCAAACTAAAAAAAAATACTTTAAGAGTTTTGAAAAGAATTGAAAAAGAGACCAGTCTTAAAAGTTTAAACTGCAAGACTGAAAATTTGAATGATTCAAAGAAAAATAGAAAAAAAAAATGATTCTGGAGAGTATTCAGATAAGTCATGCTATGGTAACAAAAAAACAACAAATCAAATTGATAACTGGAATAAAAAATAATCTAATTATGTAAGAATTCTTCATTTGAAAGTGCGATACAAAACAATAATAGTATTAACAAAATTGATAAGTTCAAACATCTGAATCTGATTTAGGTGAAACAGTAGATTCTCATTTGGGATTACTATATAGTTTTAGAAAATATATAAAGAATAATATAATTCTAACTCACCAGTTACTAAAATTAACAGCTGCAATAAAAAAATAAATGATTCAGGCTAGCTGACAAAATTTTTTGATAGAGAAGAAACACAAATCAGAAGTTTAGATTTGTTAGAAGTCGAAATGGAAAAATATGGGTATCTCTTAACAAATACTATTTCAGAGAATTCCGAAACAGTTTATACTAGAATTCAACGGAAATATTTTATATGTTGATTATTGTTTATAGAATATATTCACCTTTTGTAGAGAATTGAAAACTGAAGAAAGAACTCTTATTACCAAACAAACCAAAAATTACTAAAATTTTAGCACAAAATCTAGGATGAATTTTTAAAAATTTGAGCAATAAAAACAATTTAAAAATGATAGATTTAAAACTGTATTATTACTGTTGAAATTTATTCCTCTAATATTTAAGAGAGATTTTAAGAAACTGTCAAAGGTCATGAACTTATTTGAGACACAAAGATGGCTTTCATTTCATCAGGAATATCTACACTGCCTTAAAAAAAAAGTATAAAAAGTTATAATCTCGGGTGGTGGCATTTCCTTGGACTTGTTGTTTTCTTATCAATGCTGTGAGTTAAAATGACTGAAAAAAGTTTTTCTTTATTAATTTGTAAGAAATCATCACACTTGTTTAGAAAACCGTATAAAAAACTGCAGGGTTTGTAGTTCATAGAATTCATATAAATATATTACTATTATTAACAATAGTGAACAATTCTGATATAAATCAAAACATGTGACTGATATAAAGATGAAACAATAATTAGGAATACTAGAGAAATTTAAAACATCAGAATTTTCACAACCAGAAAAAGATTTTGATATTGAACATAAAATTGAAACTTCAGAACTTATACAGTGAGAAACATTTTTCCAATGAGTTGATGCAATGTGAAAAGCTCTCACCAGAAAAGTACAAAGATTACTAATATCAAAGTCAGTGTATATAACACTAACAGAAAATCATAAAACTCAGCTATTGAAAGCATAACTCATTTACCATTAGGATAAACAAATTAACCAGACATTTACTTAAAACACAAAGAAAAGTCTCATGGCACACATTTTCAAAGGTCAAGGGCAGACTGCCTAAAAATTCCCTGAAACAAATATATTTCTTTATTCATTCCACATCCATTGGAATACAAGAATAAGTGTTCCAGAAACATATAAAAGAAAAAATAATAAATCCAAAAATTAAAAGCACAGTAGCCAAGTGGTCATGGTAGCAAACTTGTGGCTGACATTTTCGAGTTGTGGCTTCGAGCTCAGGTCCCATTTAAGAACTCAGTGTAGAGAGCCTGATGCATGTTAAATCTGTCAAGGCTCAAAGTCCTCCTGTAGGCATGGTGTAAAGATTAGGAAAAGAGGGAGCCAAATCAGGTGTTGTCCTCACTTTACCTTGGACTTTACAGTAGTCCAAAATTACAAGATACATCACCAACAGCTCTTATGCTGCTTTAGAGTAGGGGTAGGCATTAAGTCAATCACGGTTTATTGCCAAGACATTCTGGGGTGATTGACTGAAGATTAGCATATAGTAATTATATACTGAAATATTAAAGATTGGCTGACAGTATCCAGAATAAGTCTTCTACTGACTATAACTATGAGCACTAACTTAAGATAAAAATGTTTCACTTTTTAATGTATTTTGAATTGTTTCATAACAAATGCATCATTTGATATTATTATATTTGCGGCTGGTATTATTATGTTTGTGTCTTGTTTTAAATTCATTCTTAAAAGTATAAGTTTATTTTATTGCAGTTAGGCACATAAGTGCATATTCCGTATTCATTATTAAGATAATAAATATTACAGACCTTTTTCTTAGCTCAACACACCTACACACCTATGTCACTGAGTGGACTGTAGTACCTTGAAAAAATTAGAAGTATCCTGCACCCTGGAAAAGTCTTCCCACCCCTGCTTTAGAGAGTGGCATTTATAAAACACTTAGCCACAACACATTAACTAAAGAATGTTTATTTTTGCATCTTTAATACATCAGAGTAATCTTTGCATATAAGTTCAAAAGAAACTAAGTATTTTTAATCAGTGCCTAAAAGAGGGAGAGCAGGCAGGAATGGTCAAAACCAGATTTTTAAGTATATACTCACACAATTCTCTAAACTGCTTTCATTATATCATACTACAATCATAATCAAAATTTGCAGATTTTCTCTATATGGATAATTTTTGTCATACTGCTGAATAGTTCAAAAATTAAGATTTTATCAAAAATATGAAGTTTTAAAAATTTCAACTTCGACTATTAGGTTAAAATGAAGAATAGCATGCCCATCAGATCAGACAGTTTATTTGAAAACACATAATGCAATAATGATTCATTTAAGGAAACTGTTATTTTGATTCTAAATCATTAAAATGCAAAATTATTCTGTGTTTACTGTTCCATATTGCTATTTCTTATTATTTAAATAATCAGCAATTTTTTTTTCTCCTTTAAAGCAGTCAAAGTTTTTAGAAAAATATATTTATCTCTCCTTGTTGAAAAGATTTATTAAGAGATCATGATTTCAACTTCAGTATTTATTATCTACTTCCTCTCTTTTAAATTTTTGTTAATTTTTTTTTCAAAAGTGGCTTCTATTAACTTTCATGAAATTATGGTTGAAAGAAGTATAATTTACATCCTTTTTTTATAATTTGGAACAAAAAGGAAAAATACGGAATGCATTTCTAAAGATTTCCTTCTGAACAATATTGAATGTTTAGTTCTAAAAAATGACAGGTGTTATATTGAGAAGAATTCTACAGGTGAATATATTCAGAATCCCAGACCAATTACAATTTCAATTCTTATAAGATTTATGTTTGTGAAGTGTCATGAAGGACACATACTTTGAGCAAGAGATTTGACATAGCAACAAAACTAAATAATATGAAAGACCTGTTTTGCAACTTTTCAAGTGTTCTTATAAGGATTTATCTTTCTTGGGGAAAAATTAGAATTTTAACAAAAAGTAAGTCCTTGTTCCATAAGAATAGTATAATTTTTGTTTTCCAATTAAAATGATTTAATTTTTTAAATTTGACTATTGATAGTTTGGCGAACTATTTTAAAGATCGCAAAAAAAAAAAAAAAAAAAAAAAAAAACCTGGTTAAATTATCAAAGGGACAGTTTATACTTTATTCAAACCGATCTATTATTTCATTTTCAATTTACACTATTCACCAAAAAGATCAATACTTTCACCAAACTAAAACTCAATGACTTCTACAAATTACATCAGATTCATTTAAGTTTTCAAAACAATACATCTTTAAATAATTTAACGATAATACATAAAAAGAAACTACGAAATATCTTAAATATATCTTTTCAACACAATATAAAAAGGATAAATCAGAGGAGGAAACTGCTTACTTCTTAAATCTGACTTTTCTTTTTTGCTTAGGCGCTTGAAAATGAGAAAAAGAAGGCGAATCCAAAGAGTCGCTCGAAGATAACCCAAGGAGCTCAACTGCTTCTTGGGTATTATTGTTCAATAATTTCTGAGGATTGTTCTCCATAATAGGATTTTTATCTACAAGTGAAAGCATGAAGCAAATCTAACACGCTTTTTTAGTGTAAAAATAGAATTAAGTATAGCAAAAAGTAAAATTGTTGTTCGTTGAAAATAATATACACTTGACGGTCCTTTCAAAGTCCAATTTTATACTCTTCAGATAACACAGATTTGTCAAATTTGGAATAAGGCTTAGAAACTATGAAAAATTTCATTTGATAAGAAATAACGTGATATAAAGGCATGGTGTTGTAAAATTTTTCTTCCGAGAAACCTATTACTTTATCAAATGTTAATGAAATCGAAAGAACCAGGAAGAAAACATTGACTATCAGCAACGTTGTTTGTACCACGTGACTGTAATATCTAGTTCACTTCAGTTGATTAAGAATTTCGGAACTGAGAGACTTAATGAAAACGAAACTAAAGGTAGCACTTTTTCTGCTTTCTGTTGTTTTTCAATCTGCAACAGAATATGATACAGAATTACTTTCGAAACCTAAATTATTTATGTATTTTTACGAGTAAAAACTATGAAATAATCTGGAAAAATACTGAAAAAAAAATAACATCTGATAAATGACAAACTATTCCATAATTTCATCTAAGTTTTCGAAACCTGACCCTTCCAGGTTTATGGACCAAATGATACTGAGCCACCCAAGGAACATTACATTATTCCTATTTTATTTACTGTGATGTATTTCTCTAGGGACTGTGTGGTTTTTCGTGGGAATCTATATTCATTTTTTGTGTAATTGTATTTTATTCTGAATGCATATTTAAATACAATTAAATTAAAATTCTTTAGTCAAAACAATCTAAAATACAAATAACCAATGTCCACCCTCAGTTGGTTGCAGTAAAAGGATAAAAACTAGACCTATCCACGGGGATAAAAAGGTCCAGGAGCACTGTTTTCTTTGAACTTTATTTGGTCCTTCCAAATAAATACTTTAGCAGAAGAGGGATACAACGAAAATCTTAAATCATTTTTACAATGCTTCTTTCTATAGCAAAATAATAAATTCAATATTTTAACTTGTTGCGCTTAAGAGTAGATATCAACATATTATATACATACATTTCTACCTTTTAAGGGTCAATTTGATACATTTGCAAATTTTATATCTGTATATTGTCCACAAATTTTAATTTTTATTTTTCATACTTAACTATTCCTCAAAAATATGCATTTCCTTAATCGCTTTTGAAGTCGTAGATATATTTTAAATCACCAAAGGAAAAAAAAATGTTGCATTTTAACTGTCTGAGTTGAATCGACCAATATTATTAATATGCATAGAAATGCATGGGAAACCTATATAGTATTTTTAATATACTTTATTTTCAACAGATGGTGTAAGTGTATTAATATAAGGAAGCAATGACATAATTATTAAGTTATATCTACTGTTGCCTTAATCCACTGTGTCTGCGACATATGGTCATTTCACGTGTAATATGTGATTATTAATTGCCGCTAATTATACTGCTGGCCACACAAAATACAACTCCAAGAAGGATTAGAGATACCACAACAAAATTTATTTGGCAGATAACATGTCGTACATAGATTAAACGATTAAAATTACAATCTTTTGTGATGTGTGGATGATGACAAAATCGGTGGTTAGCGTAGCCATCATTGTTGGCTATAACCGCTGTCACACGCCTCGGTGTAGTATCGGAGGTTTGAACTCGGTACCTTCCGATTCGTAAGGCTGCATCGTCATCTTAAGAGTGCCATCAAAGCACATGAGAATTCGAAGTGGAGTGAAATTATTCCAATTGTACTACTCGGCATGCGTTCTGCTGTAAAAAAGGATATCAACACCACTTGTGCAGAACTGGTTTATATATGGAACTACTCTAAGATTGCCATCTGATCTTTTCTCTACAGACAAGATTACCACCACCTGCAATCAAACCTATGTCTCATTTTTACGCTAAAAAATGAGAGCACTACAACCAACACCAACATCTGCACATTCGAATAGCTCTATGTTTGTGCCAACTAATTTAAAGAGCTGTTCACATGTTTTTCTGAGAATTGATAGTGTACAGCCACCACTATCACAAAATTATACAGGACCTCATGAAGTAATCCATTGAACAGACAAAGTGTTCACCGTCCTCATAAATGGAAAAAAGAAGGCAGTTTCAATTGATCGGGTAAAACCAGCTTATGTCTGGGATGACACCGATGAACTTCCTCTTACTAGAATATCTAAACAACAAGCTGGTGAAACTGATCAACATCCAAAAGACAAAACTATGTCTCACGTAAATAAAACTGAATCTCAATCAAATGAGAAAACTGTTAAACAAACTAGAAGTGGAAGACATGTCAGATTTCCCAAAGATCTCTGGAACACTATATAACATAGTATATATGTATGTATTTTTATTTCTCTTTACGTTAAATTGACTTTAGCATAAATTTCAAACACTTAAAGATATTTATGTACTTCAAATTACATATATTAACTGGTAAATTATGTATTTTCAATCATTTTAATGTTTTTTTTTCAATTGTTTATTTCTGTGTTTACAAATCTAAAACTATGTATGATCATCTCAGATTACTACAATTAATAGCACATGATTTAATGTTACAAATTGCGTTTGATAAATGATATATCAGTAATAATATTTGTCTAATTAATTTTCTTTTTCCTTTCAAACTTTAAAAAGAAAATGTACATTATGCATCAAATCTTGTGTTTCAAAAAAAAAAAAAAATCAACATTGTACATCTTAGATTTAATTATTTTATTGTGGTTGTTAAATAGCAAATTTTGTATTCAAAACTAGTGTTATAGGTATGTAGGTACAAACTTTTATTTCTTAATTATTTTATTACTTGATACTACTAATACTTTTTTATTAACAATTTTATGCCTTATATGTAAGTGTGCGAGAAGTTAACTCTTGAAAATTCAGGTTATTTTCAACTTGTTTAAAATACTTGTATGTATTTATTTTGTTATGTATATATTTTGTGTAAGTAAGTGTTGACAACAATATAGAAATTGCCTGTGTTCAACCAGTATTTGTAAATATCTATCAATTTCTATGAGCCTATTAATAGTACATTTTGATTGCTAAAATTTAAATAATGAACTGTCGAGTTATTAATCCTGATCTTAGTAATATTCTCAATTGTTTGTTTACATTAGGATTACATTTTGACTCTTTACTTTTGCAATCCAAATAATGTATCCTGCTACTGAATTAATGTAATATTTCAATTGTTATTATAAAATTGAATCTAAAGTACATTTTTCATTTAATGTACATAGTTGAGTAATTCTACATTGTAAATAATATGCAATATATACCTTGATTTAATATGTATATTACTGTTGAAACTTTCATAATGCTATTTTCATTGACAGAAGTATGTCATTTCATATATAGTACAATTTCTAACTGTACATATTTATAAAATCTTATCAAGTGTTTTGTGTAAACCATTGTTTTTATTGTATTGTGTAGAACATAAGTGCATTCATATATATTTTTTAACATTTAAGCACAACATGCATTCCTTTCATGTAGATTTTCCACCCTTACAAGTTTTATTTTCACCATTTCCATGTATTTAATGTTTATATTTTGTTGTCTTATGTAACATTTGTTGTATTTGTGTTCTGTAATTATTTATCTTTCGCCTGCTCTCTGGGGGGATACTCTGTAGAGTTTCTTAACTCCTCATTCTTTTGGGCTTTCCACTGCGATCTGCGCATGCGCGAGACCTCCAGCGATTGAGCGTGGTGCTTGCTCGCGCAGGCAACTGTTATGCAATCTGCGCATGCGTTAGCTTTTAAAATACAGCGGCCCAGTGCATGCATTCCTATTTCACACTTCCCTGGCAGCGCACGCGTCCCTCCGAGAGCAGTCAACGAGCATAAGAATAAATGAAATTAGTAATCCTTAAACATCGCCTCGTTTATTAAGCATACTGTCTCCCACAGTAGAATCAAAGAGGCTTGGGATGTATCTTTGGGGTACAACAGTCTATGCGTCTTCCATATATTGCCAAAGTTGACCTGATGTAGCAGCGGGTGGTGTATTCTGGGGCAGTTGTTGTGCAAGCATGAGCCACACGTTTTCGATTGGCTATTGATCGGGAGAACAAGCAAACTAAGGAAGCCATTAAATCTGATTGGTAAGGAAGAACTCTTGAACATCTCGTGCCACGTGTGGTCCGCATTATCCTGTTGGAATATGGTTGATGGCATGCGCGGAATGTATGGGAGGACCATGGGCTCCAACACCACAGAAATGTAGCACTGACTGTTCAGGGTACCGACAATACGCTCTAGAGGGACATGACCGTGATAGTGAAATCCAATACCACTCAAAACGATGAATCCGGTTACAGGACCAGTGGGGCGATGCATAACGCAACAGTTCAGCAGCCTTTCACCACGGTGTCTCCAAACTCGAATCTGACCATCGTGATGTTGTAGACAGAAGCGGGAATCGTCAGCAAACACAATGTCATTCCATTCCGTCGTCCATGTCCACTATTCATCGCACCATTGGTAGCAAAAATGCCTTGAGGTTTTCAGTCTAGGATAAACGAAACAATGGACGCCTTGCGGACATTCCACTGCTGCAAACGGCATCCAATGGTGCGAGCGGACATCAAAGTATATGTAGGAGACTGAATCCGTAGTGCTATGTTTCGTGATGTGGCTGCGCAATCCGTCACTGCCATGCGTACAATCCACCTGTCATCATGGACAATGGTGCAACGAGATGGGTCCGATTGGCCCCGTTAGTCCGTCATTTCCTCTTACATCCAGCGATGACAGATCCGCACCACAATTGCTTGGTTTCGTCCAGCATGATGACCGATTTCTCTGAAAGATAATCCGCAATCCCAATAGGTTTCTATTCTTTCTCGGTAGAATTTAGAAATTTGGTCAAAAGACGCTCGATGTCTTCCACCAAGCATAGCTAAACAACTAACGCAAAAAAAAATCGTTTTTTAAATCGCCAATCTATTTTCCCCTTATATAGCGCTTGAGGGTGGCGCTGTAGTCACCCGTGATGTATAGCTGTGCTATAATGCTAATTGGTTTGCATATTTCATCACCATCAATGCATGATGGAAATTTCACATAGCTTGCATGCTTCTTTTAGGGTGTTGCATTTTGTGTGGCCAGCAGTGTAATATTGTTTTCATCAAGTGATGAGATAAACACTGATAACTTACAAATTCTAACCTAGTAGGTTGTATACAGTACACTAGGGACTCAATTCAGTCTGTGAATTGAGTCCCTAGTGTAGGAGTATGTATGGAGTATGTTTTTTGTCATTTTTCTAATGTAATATAACATGAAGAATCTAAAGAGTGATTTTGATTAAGAGAAAATCAGAAAGCTTTTACGTTCACTGAATAATATGATGAAATAAATGGTGAGAGATAGAATAAAATTAATGAATAAGATTACTTATCCAATAATGGACACAATTTTTGATGGTCTGATAGATAATACAGAACCAAAAACACTCTAGTGTATTATGTGCCTGAGAATCTTTTATCCATTTTGCATCATAACGAAAAAATTTCACAACGAAAGGAGAAACAAGACTTATTTTCTTTCTCTTTAAGTAAATATAGAGTAGGGGATGGATAAACTGGCTACCAAGTATGCATGCAAAAGAGAAACGAGAAGATGGCCGGTGTGTTTATCTTACAATGAGATTGATCTATAGATTCTGTTCTTTTTGAGAATATTGATTTATCGTACAATTAACAGAAACCTTTTAAAAAAGATATTTTTCTAACGGGAATTTGGAAAACAAATTACTGAAAATCATCGGAATTTCATGATATTAAAATAAATGTAACAACAAGCTAAAAGTTACAAGCTGCAAAAGGTGAAACTTCAGAGGCGAGAACACTTAACCGAGTAAGGAGTAAAGAACTTCTCCCTAAAAAAATAGAACTATTCAAACGTGAGGCCCTTCTTTGTCAATAACATGTAAATATTTACTGTAGATCTTGTTTCCTATAGGAGATATGATCAATAAAAATGTAGTTACAAAACATAAATAAAAATACACTAATAATACTATAAAAGTAATAACTTATAAAATTTAACATGAACTAGAAAGAAAATATTTTTTGTAGCCTAGAGTAAGTTTTAATGAACAAGTTGTATTAGAAACACACAGATAAAACGTGATTTTTCCACCAGGATAGGAAAGTTATATAGAAGGTAGGATTCAAAAGTTTCCGGACTGTGTCTATAACCTAAAAAATATTGCGAATTATAAATGACTGAAGCACATTCTACTTCGAAATAAGACCCTTGAGAAACAACATACAGTTGCCATCGATTGTAAAGGTCATAGAAGCATTTCTGGAATCCATTTTTAGACACGTCCCTTAATTCAGCCTGTGATGCACTTTTATCTTAATATGCAGATTGAAATTAGCGACTTTGAAAGCATCAGTTCAAAAGTAAGCTGAGGTCACAGTGGGAGATATCAGGGCAGTAAGGAGGATGTGGAAAAACTTTTTTTTTCGTTTTCGTAAGAAAGTCTGGGACAAGGAGGGATCGTTGCAGGAGGATGCAGGAGCGTTGTCGTTCAAAAGGGTCCATCTCAGCTCGGCTCACAATTTTGGCCTCTTCATTCGGAACGATTCACGCAAATGACGCAGGATGTTCACATTGAGTTCTATGTTTACAGTGAGTTCTTCAGGGATAAATTCCAGATGCACCCCCCCACACACACAACGCCCTGAATATCGAAGAACACCTCTAGCAGGATCTTCTCTTTAGAACAAACTTGGCAAAATTTCTGCTTGCGTTGTGATTGTGGTGATTTCCACTTTGTGGATGCTCTCTTAGATTGAGGATCGTAAAAAAACCCACCATTTCTTGTCTCCAGAAACAATTCTGCTAAGAAGGATAGAATCTTTGCTAACAACTATGATTTAGCTTCCCGCTATTTCCATTCGAATAGCCTTTTTTTATATGAGGTGTTGTCCTAGCACGATTGCCGACTGGAGCTGATTAATTCTGAATGAGTGTATTACTGAACCTGACGCTTAATTTAGATTCACTCTACAGAAAAAAGCACCAAAAGAAGTCCTCACTTCAAAAAAATTAAAATTAGTATATAGCGAAAATTTAGTCTATAAGTACATACAGCATATACAAATTCAAATGAAATTACTAACTAAGTTAACTAAAATTATTACTCAAGAATAAAATTACTAACAACTGATTCATCGCTACCTGATATCAAGCGTGCACGTTTATTACTGGAAATTTCTCCATCGAATTAAAAAGAACTTTAATTTGAACATCAACTTTTAGAATTTAATTGAAATTATTTATTGCATCCTAATTGAATACTTTAACACAAAATATAGTTATACTGAAGAATGAAATGCTGCGTTCAAGTTGAAGGACAACAAAATAAAGAAAATATTTGTAATAAAAAATTTGGGTATTCCCTGCAATTTCTGAATTCAAAATAAACAAGCCATGAAGTAGACCAAGTCACTCACAAATGTATGGACATAAGCCGACCGTCTTCTAATTACCCTGCAGAGGCGGATTAAGCTAGTTGGAGGCCCCTGGCGGTAAAAGATCTGAGGCCCATCGGTTCAAGAGTCGAAACACTAAAATAGTAAAAAGGTTCACTGACCTTAAATTCTAAAAAATAAAATGTTAGCTTATAATAAAACTCAACGATCTAAGAAAAATCTTAACTAAAAAAAATTAAAAACCTTACTAAGGAGCTCACAAATTTTGCTATGTAAATTTGCATCTTGATTTTCTTTTGAAAATTCATCGATTATTTTTGCCGTATCTTTTTGTCCAAAACATTTTGTGTGTGTTCTATGTATAATATGGCCATGTTGTTCAATTTGTCTTCTTTCCCACATTACTTCTTAAATATTTTTTAAATTGTACTGTGTCACCTGTTTGGTGCTCAGAGCTACGTATAACGACAGGCGTACAATTAACCCCTTTCCACGATGAATTTTGAGGGCCTTGATCTGATGTTACTGTCCATAAGTTGGCATAGGTAACAACAACAACAAATCCTTTTTAATGCTCTTTAAAACTCAAAAAAATCTCTCACCTAATGCATTTGATATAGGTGTACAAACTTTGCACATACGTCGAAGGCTCAGAAATAATTTTTTATAGGAAATAACGATTCAACGAATTTTTACCAATGCATTGCGACACCTTTATTCAATCTCGAACGAACAACTACTACACAGAGAGAAGAAACAAAAAACAAAGTACACAAAAAGGGGGATTGTTCCATTTCTCCGTACAAGAGGGGTGGGGTGAGAAGGGATGACGCAATGGTCCGTAACATCCCGCCCCACGTTGAAATAACAAATTTCAAACATACATCAATATAGAAGTGGACTGTTACAAATTATCAATAAACACAATTTTTTACAATATACAAAGCTAAATAATTCAAAATATTTACAAATATCAAAATAACAAATACAAATACAACAAATATCAAAAATAATAAGCAAGAAAAATATACAATTATACAGAGGGTATTAAATTTGCTACAGGCAGAATTGCGATGCTATTGATAGACCTTTTCAAAATTTTATCTTTTATTTTTACTTTCACTACACGTACCAGGCCATCTGAACCAGGTATGACTTCCGTGATTCTGCCTAAGCACCATTTGCACGTAGGCATATTATCTTCTTTTAATAACACTAGTGTTCCTACATTAACATTGTTTTGTTTAACTAACCATTTTGTTCTTTGCTGTAGGTTAGAAAGATAATCTCGATGCCATTTGACCCAAATAATTTGTACCATTTTTGTCAACCTTTGCCACTTATCCAATCTATTTATCTCTAAATCAATCAAACTAGGCTCAGGAATAGCATTTAAAGGTCTTCCAATTAAGAAATGACCAGGTGTGAGGCTTTCACAGTCATCCGGGTCATTAGACAATGGACAGATAGGGCGCGAGTTTAAAATTGCCTCTACTTGATTCATGACAGTACTAAATTCCTCAAATGTTAGCTTGGCATCTCCAACAACTCTTTTAAAATGATATTTAAAGGATTTGACTCCCGCCTCCCAGAGCCCTCCAAAGTTAGGTGCTCTGGGAGGAGAAAAGTTCCAATTAATATTCTCTGATGCATAATATGTTGCCAACTCTTCATTTGGGTTACATACCATCTGGTACAAGCTTTTTAGCTCTCGTTGAGCCCCAACAAACGTTTTAGCATTGTCTGTGAAAAGTGTTTTGCTAATTCCACGTCGAGCAAAGAACCTTTTTAATGTGGCTATAAAGGCGCCAGTCGTTAAATCCGTAATAATTTCAAAATGAGTGGCTCGGGTAACAAAACAAACAAAAATGGTTACATATATTTTATGATAAACACCCTTTCGTTGCCCCTTATATTTAATACAGAAGGGCCCTAGAAAGTCGATCCCACAGCAATTAAAGACAAAACCCTGGTTTACACGTTCACTTGGAAGTGAACCCATCAATTGCTCGCAAAGTTTAGGTTTAATTTTGAAGCAAGTAACACATTCGTGAGTAATTTTACGAGCTAGAGATCTGCCATTTAGAATCCAGAATTTCTGCCGAACAAAGGATAAAAGTGCCTGAGGGCCAACATGCAAGTTTTTTATGTGATAGTACAACATAATTAATTTGGAAAATTTATGAGCATGAGGAAGAACAATTGGAAATTTACAGCTAAATGACATATTGGAATTTACCAATCTTCCCCCAACTCTGAGAAGACCTTTTCCATCCAAGAAAACATTTAAAAATTTTAACTTGCTTGTCGTAGGAATTTCCTTACCTGCAGCCAAACATTTAATTTCTTCAAAAAAACTCTCCTTTTGTACTGGTTTAATTAAAGCAGCTGTAGCTCTTTCCAGTTCTTGATTTGTGAAAACACCAGACTGTTTAGAAGCAGGATACTTACAATTGAAATAGAACCTGAAAATATAACTCACAATCCGAACAAGTTTAGTAAAACTATTTGTAATATTTAAACAATTATCAAGGAATACAGATGGACCTGCATGAGTGATGAATGAGTATACAATATTAGGGTTTTTAAGTTCTTCGAAAAAGTTGTCGTCTTTCTGCGAAACGACAGAGTCTGAGTTCAAAGTTTTGTCCTTCAAAAAGGAAGGACCTGTCCACCAAAGTTCGTCTTGAAGCTGCAACTTAGTTGCACCTCTTGAAATCAAATCAGCTGGGTTCTCCTTGGTTTTTACATGGTGCCAGGAAAAGGTTTCAGTCAATTCTTGAATTAAAGAAACTCGGTTTGCCACAAAGACTTTTAGAAGGTGTGGTTGCATTTGGATCCAGTCCAAAACAACTTTCGAGTCCGAAAAAAGATGAACTTCATCAAATTCTAAATCAATAATTTTAATAATCTTTGAGGTCAATTTCGACAACAGTGTCGCAGCAAGCAGTTCGAGCCTAGGTATTGACAAAGTCTTGAGTGGGGCGACGCGAGTTTTGCTGCAGAGTAATCTTATCTGAGTTTCATTGGCATTCTCAGATTTTACGTATAGGCATGCACCATAAGCTTGGGCTGATGCATCTGCAAATCCAATAAGGTGAACTGCAACAGAATCTTTCAGTAAAATGCACCGAGGTATTTTCAAATCCTTCAATTGATGCAGCTCGGCCACGTATCTCTGGAAGTTTTCAATTTCTTGACGAGGCAAGTTTTGATCCCAGTCAATTTTTAATAGCCAAATTTTTTGAATCATCATTTTGGCCTTTATGATTATCGGTTGAAGCAGTCCTAGGGGATCGTACAATTTGGAGATAAATGACAAGACGGTTCTTTTAGTAATAGTCACTGGAACCTCTTGCAAATTCATCTGATACATGAATGTGTCCCTCTAGGTCTCCACGACAATCCCAAGGTCTTTACTAACTCATCATTTTCATTGAAGAGGAACTCCTTGTTTTCCGTGGGCACGTCTTTCAACAATTCCTCACTGTTGGCGCTCCACTTGTAAAGATGAAAACAGCCCTCTTTCATCAAGCCAATTAGTTGTCGCTGCATCTCTTTAGCAGTAGTGATGTCGTCTGCTCCTGACAAAATGTCATCCATGTAGGTGCTATTTTCGATAACTGGAGTGGCAAGTGGGTACTTGTTCTTCCCTTCATGGGCTAGTTGTAGAAGACATCTGGTAGCTAAATATGGAGCTGGTTTGGTCCCATACGTAACCGTTTTCAAGCGATAAGAAACGATATCTTCTTCAGGCGATGGTCTCCATAAAATTCTGAGAAAATCTTGTTGATGCTCCTGCACCTTTATTTGACGAAACATCTTCTTTATATCACTCGAAAAAGCCACAACATATTTTCTAAATCTTAAAAGAATATCAAATAAATCAGGTTGAATAGTACCTCCTTTTAGCAAGATGTCATTCAAAGAGTTTCCGTTGCTACTTTTGCATGAAGCATCAAACACGACTCTCAGCTTAGTCGATTTACTCTCAGGGCGAATCACAGCATGGTGAGGAATGTAATAATGTAATCCTGGCTCCTCCTCTTTAACTCGCTGCATGTGATCAAGATCCTCATATTCTTGTAGAAATTCGACATATTTATCTTTTATATGAGGTTCTCTAACAAATCGCCTTTCCAACAATTTTAATCTGCGAATAGCAGTAGACTTTGACTGCCCCAGTTCAATGTCATTGTCTTTCATGGGCATCTCGACGCAAAAACGTCCGTTAGTGTCCCTCGCCATAGTTTTCAAAAAATGTTCATCGCATTTCTTAAGTTCATCACTAACAAATTTGGTGGGTACAATTTCTTCTATTTCCCAGAATGATTTTAAAGTATCATTTAAAGTTTCAAAGTCTTTTGTGATTAAACCACAATGCAATGAGCCACTTGAGAACCTCGAGGTGTTACCACTAATTATATAGCCAAATTCAGTATTTTGTAAGATCAAATTACCATTATCTAATTTGTATTTACCATCTTTCAAAATATCAAAGAAAATATCTGCTGATAATAAGGCATCGATAGAATTACTAGTATTAAAAGTGGGGTCTGCTAGATGTACATTGCTTGGAAACACAATATGTGAAATATCAAAGGAATTAACAGGTATCATATTAGTAATTTTGGGTACAACATGAAAATCCACAACACGTTTATATGATCCAGAACCATTTGAAATTACTCCTTTGATTTTTGATTTTATATTAACATTCGAACCACCCAAACCAGAGACCGACATATCAGTTTTTAATTTACGCAAATTCAAGAAATCTGCCGTGCTCGACCTCAATAGAGAAACTTGCGACCCGCTGTCTGCGAGGACGCGTAAAGGAACTTTTTCCCCAACAGAATTTTCAACATAAATTATACAAGTCGATAAAATAATATCATTTTTATGTTTCTGGGAAGCGGAAATACTCATGTTCACTCCCGAAACCTGACCTTGAACAATGTTGCTTTGAGCACTCGGAAAATCAAAAGAATTCCTATCAGTTTTATTTTGATTATTTTTTATACTAGAATTTTGAAAACAAATTGGTTCGATGACGTCATCTTGGCGCCTGGTGTCTGGTTGGGATGACTCAAAGTTTTGCATCTCCTGATTTTTTACATTAACAAAATGTAACAACTGATTGTGGTTCTTTTTGCAAAAACAAATATGCTTAGATCTACATTGTGATACCTTATGGTTTGGTTTCAAGCATTTTAAACATAAATTCAAAGATTTAACAATATTATACCTCTCTCTAACAGGCATATTTTTAAATTTATCACAGTTATACAGGTCATGGTTCAAAGAACAAAGCTTACATTTTTTGTCAACATTTGCATCTGTATGCAATATGAAGCTTTTGTGACGTGGAGAGTCTTTAAAATTTTGTTTACCTTTTGTTCCTGCGGATGGCAGGTTTTCTAAAAATAAACAACGCTTATTCAAAAAAGCCAAAAAATCATCCCACTTAGGAATGTCTGTACTCTCCAAGGTCATTTCGAAAAGACGCTTTGTCTCAGTATCCAAAACCTGCATAACTAATTGTATCAACAACAATTCTGAAAATGTATTATGCTCAATATTTAGCAATTTTAATGCTCTCAAATGTTTAGTACAAGTGTCAACCAAATTTCTTAACTCAACATTTGAATCACCTCTAAATTTTTCATATTTCAACATCAACAAAGCATTTATATGTTTGTTTATTATTAGTCTTTTGTTTTCAAACCTCTGCTCTAGAGCCAGAAACAACGAATCATATGTGTCATCCACAGTTTGGACATGTTTTGCAATTCCTATTAAACACGATTGTAAATATTGCAATTTTTGTTTATCATTTAAACCACAATTTTCAATTATTTCTTTGAATTGCTCTTTAAAAATAAACCATGTTTCTATGTCCCCATTAAACTGTGGAAGCGATAATTCTGGTAATCTAAAGCACGGTTTGATAATATTAGACACAGCATTTGAACCAGTTTCATTATTATTTTTACTATACTTTTAAATTCAAAGATTTAAGTCTTACCTCGAGTTTCTCAATGTGTTCATTGCAAGTGGTAATTTTTCCATCGAAATTTTGAAATTCTCCGTCTGATAAAGAAGTGAAAATTCTTCTTTAACTGATTCATATTTTGCATTAAGTCTATCAAATTGACTTAATTTGAAAGATAACACTTCTTTGTCATCTTCAACGAAAGTGTCCACAAATGCGATAAATCCACTCAACTGTTTTTCGATGTCGCAGAACTTCCTTTCGAGAATTTTAACGCCTTTCGCCGTGACGCATTCAAAGCAATGAAACCAACGAAAAAATATTTCTTAAATATCTTCTAAATCCACAGGCTCTGGCGATTTAATAATACTCCGGCTCGACGGACCATTTTTTATGTACAAACTTTGCACATACGTCGAAGGCTCAGAAATTAATTTTAATAGGAAATAACGATTCAACGAATTTTTACCAATGCATTGCGACACCTTTATTCAATCTCGAACGAACAACTACTACACAGAGAGAAGAAACAAAAAACAAAGTACACAAAAAGGGGGATTGTTCCATTTCTCCGTACAAGAGGGGTGGGGTGAGAAGGGATGACGCAATGGTCCGTAACAATAG